>JACEGR010008349.1:0-38033 GCA_014170235.1 Listronotus bonariensis
TATTAAATACAGGGAGTACAATATGAAAAAAAAAAATCAATTTCTTGAAAAAATATTATAACATGAAAAATGGAGCAGATATCAAAAATCTGGGAAACCTGTTTTTTAAAAATGGTCTACTGAATAACACTATATAATTAAAAATTAAAAACTATTTTTTTGTAGAATGTCGCTCTTGACAAAGTTTTTGTAAAAAAACGGATTTTTCTATTACACCCTGTAGAATAAAAACCAGAGAAAATTTACACCAAGTAAAATGACCATTTTTTTCCAAAAAAGTTATCCTACAAAACGGTAAAAGCCGCATTTTGCTATTGCATTTTATTTAGGAGTAATAATGATTTGAAATTTACCAAAAAAATTTCCAGTTGCAGTTGAATTGGGCAGCAGTTTACTTATGCCATATGTCTTAAATTTTAAATTTAATAGAATATAATTAAAAGTAAAAAAAATCTTATTGCTTAAGCAAGTTCTGAGAACTTCTTTTAACTCTATTACACTACAAGAAGGTTCTGGAACTACGGATATATATTTATACCCACCAACAAAATGACTTAAAACAAATTTTAGAACGTTTTTAAGTGTAATTCGCTTTGCAAATAGCAGCATTTGTTCGGGATAATATTCCACTGCCAATATTTTAACAAAGCAAACCTTTTAACTGGAAATATTATTGTCAGCAGTAGATTATAGGTTTCATGACAAAAATGAATGACGCGTTGCTTAAACAGTTCTGTAAAATAAAGTGAATTTTTGTCATGTGACAAATTGGAACAAAATATATTTGATTTTAAAAAATCTAAACTAGTAAATTTACTACTTTTTAAAATACTATACTGTTTTTATTTATTGTTTCTTAATATTAGAACTTTTTATTTTATTTTTTAATATTTTATAAATAATTGCATTAGATGGACGTCCTTATTTCAATGGCAAATAAAATTATCCGAAATATTGTTAATTAGCATATTTTTCATTTAATGACATATTATGTGTCTATTGACACAAAATAATATTTACCTTTTTTTAAATAAAAAATATTTAATAAAAGAAAAATGGTATTTTATATTAATAAATATTAAATAAATAAGTAAATCTTTACTTGAAAATAGTATAACACTTTTAAAAGGCAAAGATCATCCCATACTTTCGTATGGGTTGATCTACCACTTAACCTAATAATCAAGTAATCTGATACAACCAAAAGAAACTGTACACCAAGAAGGTAAATAACATAATAAATAGATAGTGACTATACTGTATCCAGAAAATTCAGGTGGATTAGTAAACTGGACCAAAACTATAAAAAACTATTTTGCCATTGCATAACACAATTAAAGGTAAGATTATTAAAACAGAATTAAATTATTAAATTTTTTTATGTAAAATAACTATTTTTATTTAGGTTATATAAATTAACTTACTAACTATACAGAAAAGGTTGCAACCCTTAAACATAGGTTCAAGGGCTTTCGGTCAAAATTATTTTTTATATTTCATATATCTTTACCAAAAAATTTGGAGGCACTATGTATTATTTATAAATATGTTAAATTAAATAACTGTACTAAAAAAATAAAAATGTAAAATGTAAAAAAAAATAAATGCCACCAAAATTTAACAAAAATATGCGAATATGTATGCTTTGTTTGCCTTTAAAATATGCAATTATATGCATTATTTTTACCACATACTAATATGCAATATTTCTTAGTTTTGTATTATGGTTAAATAAGACAAATAAATACTTATTGTTAAGTACTTAAGTTAATTCTAAGAAATATTTTTGCGTGTAATTTATAATAAAATGTAAAGAGAAAAAAATAGTAAACAATCCCTGAAATTAAAGGCGTTTATTATTTTATTTTATAGAATACTTTTTCTCTACTTAATTTTCATTTTAAAATATGTTTAATCCACAAAGACCTTATTACCACTTTGGACATTTTAAAACCAAATAATATATTACTATACTAAAATTTTCCCACAGAACAAAATAGAAGAATGTTTGAATAACAAATCGATATAGAAACAGCTTGTTAAGCAATTATTACTAAATAGAGTGTTAAAATCTTAAAAAACAAGAGATTTCCTATCCAAATACTGCAGGTCAATGTTTAGTCTACTAGTTTAAAGATATTTATAAATACATACTTGCTTGTGAAGGCAAGTTATAAATTTTTACTATTTCCGTTTGATAGATTTTGTTCATGCATAATTTTTATAAGAATAATATTAAATGCCCAATAGTTTTAATAAACGGGTGTTTTTAATTTAGTTAATAACGCCGATCACATTAAAATTTGCACATAAAGTAATAACTTGGGAAAAATATGCATTTTAATATAAAATCAACAAAATATGCAAAAATGCATATACAGGGTGTCCAGAAACTCAACCGACAAACTTTAAGGGGTTATTTTACAACGTAAATGGGGAAAAAAACTTTATATAAACAAAAGTCCTAAACGTGTTTTAAAAAAATATTGTTTTTGTTCTATATTAACTTTTATAACCATTCGACTATTTTCAAGGATTTAAAAACGCACCCTTTGCAAAAGTAGACATTTTTTGGCATACAAGAAAAAAATTACCAGTGTCGTCCATAAGAGGTTTAAAGTAAATATTATTTAAGAAAAAAATAGTACGCTGCGGCATTTTTTTAAATAAAAATATTTTTCTAAATCCCTGTTTTGATGTACGATTTTCGCGTTAATAAATATAAATACGTTTTGGCATGGTCAGTTTGTATTTCTAATAATAATTTCTACAGTAAAAATATCCTTTTTCTTCTTTTATTCCTTTGTTTTTTAATTGGATAAAAATTTGACCATTTTAAGAAATGGTTTCTATTCATTTAGGAGAAAACCGTACATCAAACAAAAATAAAAGTAAAAGAAAAATATTATTTGTTTTAAACTCAACAGGGATTTAAAAAAGAAATTATTTTAGAAAAATGCAGTGGCGTACCATTTTGCCTTAAAAATATTTACCTTAAACCCCTCATTAACGACACTGGTAACATTTTCTTCTTGCATGCTAAACAATGTCTTTTGGTGCAACGGAAGCTGAATTTTTTTAAATATAGGTATTAAAATAGGTATAAAAATTATTATAAAAAACAATATTTTTTAGATATATAAAGTTTTTTCCTAATTTTTATTGTAAAATTACCACCTTAAGTTTATCCGTTGAGTTGCTGGAAACCCTGTATATGCTTTTTGCATATATTTTGCCCATTACATATAACAACATTAGTGCAACAACTTTGCTGTTTAATACCGGAAGTTTGGTGCTATTTTATATAAAAATCGAATTATTTCTTTCTTATAAGAGCTTCTAAGTTAAATTAGAGGTAAATTATTCATTGCGATAATCATTTGCACGATGCAGAAAAGAAGGCGTTATGGTGATCCAGCAGTTTTTGTATAAGGTAAAATTCAGCGTTATTATTCTAATATTTTGCTATTATTAATTACTTTGTTTTGCTTTATTAATTTATTACTTTTAGCAAGTTTTCAAAGCTTGGTAGGCAAAAACTTTTTACGTTACTATAAACTTTTAAAAAGTAAATTGTGTTTTCTAAAGAAACCTACATAAGTTTTATCTTGTTTACTTTTTAAAGAAAAAAATGTTGGTTAAAAGATCTGTATAGAGGGTTATTGCATAAATCCCTTAATGTCCATGTGGTGTAACAAATTCCTTATCAACTTGACTCATTAGTTCTATGGTAAATATCACAAAAATCAAGTGTTTTTTATAGAACGGATAACAGTGTCCTGCGGTAAGATATAAATCGTAACATCGATGCCGTACCTAAATTGCATTTAGTAAGTTTGAAATCGAGTTTTACCTATAGTCTAGTCAAAAATTTGATTTCAGATGATGGCTTAAACAATCCAGAAAGACATCTAGAAAAAAGACGTATTTTAGAAATTATTCATTATTTAATTGCGTAACAAAAAAATATTTTAAACCTGTGCTTACTACAGCGGCGGATCGCGCATAACGAAACCGCCGTGCAAAAGCCGATTTTTAAATTTAATTAAACATTATAAATATTGAACCTTAAATTTTAGAAATAAAACCTTTTACTTTTTTCAGACACTTTTTTAATATTTAAGCTTATCATTTATACTTTTTAAGATTTTGGCAAAAAGCTGAACGGATATTTTTTCTTAGTTTTTGTTAATAACAATTGTTTATTCTTGCAGAAAAAATTCAAAACACGTCTTTTTTAACTGCCATTTTAGATCGTTTAGACCATCAACCATATTTTTAGAAGGCTTATAACTATTTTTTGCATGAAATCAACTTCTCGACTAGACTTCTATATCAGCGAGTAAGACAAATCCAGACAATGAATGTAGTTGATAATATATCCCTAAAACAATTTTTTAAAACTATAATTATTTTTTAAGTTACAGCCGTTGTAGTGACGTGGCATAGGCAATTTGAGGGCGGTCTACCTGTATGAATAACTTTATCTTATTTTTTTATAATACTTTTGGTATTCTACATTATCTTAAACGCTGGGATGACGAATTAAGAGAACGTATGGTATATAAACCATGCGCATCAGTTACGCTGCTTAAAACTTAACGTAAAACTTTAAACGCATTTTTCTCGAAACTACTTTTTTGATACCGTTGTCACGATATTTCAAGTTCTAATAAACCGTGTTACTTAAAACTTGGCATAAGTACTCTTTATATATCTTTCTATGTAGTGAAATAATAGACCTTTATTTTTAAAAAACCTCCATTTTATGAAAAAAACATTTTTCTTTAGTTTTAGTAGTTTGCAATAACGACATTCATATTATTCACGATTCCGGTAATTTTTTATTTCTTAAATCATCATGAGAAAAAAATCATGGCGAAAAGTAGATGGCGTTTTTTTCCCTCTACTTTAAAGACGCATACCTTCATTAATATTTATTTATTTTTTAATTAATTTTGTTTACTCTTTATACATAATAAAAAAATAATAAAAATAAACAGAATCAATTGCCATTTTTTTATTTATTGACAAAAACTGCTCAAAATTCGGGCCTCTAGTCTAGAATACACCCTTAAAGCTTTTTATACCAAATAAACGATTTTTATGGAAATAAAAATTGAGGTAAATGTTGTATTTTGTACTTTTTAGCAACAAAATGGCATAAAACGAATTCTAAAACGTCACTAAGTGTAACTGGCCTTGCAAATAGCAGCATTCCTCCTGGATAATATTCCACCGGCAATATTTTGGCAAAGCACAGCTTTTAACTGGAAATATCATTGTCAGTAGTATATTATAAGTTTCTTGACAATAATAAATGACATTCCGTTGCCCGAACAGTCGTGCAACATAAAGTAAAACTTGTCAAGTGACAAATTGGTACAAAATATATTGGATTTTAAAAATCTGGACAAGAAAATATACAGTTTATAATGTTTACTATACATATACTTACAATTTTTTTTACTTTTTAAGTAAAATAATTTTTAGGGTATTTAGGACACCCTTTATTTTAAATACATGACTTAGTTAACCTATTTTACTTTTCGGGAACATAAATTTATCTTTTACCTTGTTCATGTTCCCTCTTACAAAATAAATAATAAACGATTATAATGAGCCTTACCGTTAAAGTAAATAAAGTGAATGTCTAAATAAAAACTTCACATAAATTAGAACAGCACATTCTAAGTTTACTCTGCCTTTTTATTTTCATTTTTCTTTTCTTTTGCTGTACTTTAACAATTTATCGGTTTATTTGCTTAATTATGCGAGTGTCCTTTAATTATTTTTGGGTAAACTTTAAGATATACAAGAATTGCCAAAATATTAATGGTTTTTTTTAAATAATAATCAAACGCAAGTAAACAAATAAATATTTATTATGATAATCTGACAACATTCTTAACGTTTATTATAAACAAGTAAATAGTTTATAAAAAATAAACAAGCTGCTATAGAAATATAAACATGTATATTTTTTTGTTTCTTTTACATACTCATAAAATAAGTGTTATTGGTTAAAAAAAACAAATGTATTTTTTATATACAATTCTTTTTTATGGACTTATATAACTTTTTTCGGATCTTTATTCTAGAAATTAGGAATATTTAAACTAAAAGATTTTATAACATTATTGCTGTAACGTAGTTTTTCTGAGCTGGCAACTATTTGGATAATTTGAAATGATTTCTTTTATAAAAGTAAGTGGGTTCATTTTGTTTTTTAAAGTGTTCCTCCCTTTTCCTTTATTTGTATGCAATTTTGCACATCTTTCAAAATAAAAATATATTATAAAATTATTGCTCATCGAAAACAAAGTCAATACAATAATTACAGACCTCGGGTCATTTTGACCTCTTTAAAAATTTGTCATTTAAGTGCAAAGTCAAAATTGCCGAAATTGCCTATGGTTACGGATTAAAGCTTTTTAAAAACTTTTAATTTTGATGTAATAATCAAAATGTTTCTAAAAAATACCTAAAAGATTTGTCCCATCATGTAAATTCTAAGAGATTACATAAAAATAAAAAAAAATGTAAATTAAAGTATAGTTGTTAAAACTATGTTTTTACGTATACGTATCGCCTATTTAATAATAAATGTTTGTAAAAAACGTGTAATTGAGAATCTTCTCAATAATAAGCGTTTTAGGTAAACATTAAAATGTGTTTTTAGAACACGAAAGTGCAACCCTCGGATTTGTGCCTCACATCACCTGTTTGACTTGCTAATTGTCCGCTTACTTAGCCAATTTATTTAAATATAATAAATAAAATTTTTAAGTATTATATAAAACCACGTTGTCTTTAGATTACCTTAATCTTGCCTAATGCAAAAAAGACAATATTAATTTAAAAGTCTAAAGATAATTTAAAATATGTATTGTTTTTCAGTAAAAACATTTAATTTAAACATTTAAACATTTAATCCAAAAAAAAGGTTAAAATAAGGTAGACTAGTCCTTAAAGTACTTTTAAAGCAAAAATACCATACTATTTCCTTGCATAATTTTATTAAAGTCTTACTTGTCATATTTAAAACAAAACAAAAACGCTTAAAAATTTAAAGGAAAAAGAAAGATCTACTTGCCAGTTCTGGCACTTCGTGGCCATTTTGTAATTTTATAAATATAAACAATATTTTGTTTAACATTACCTATAAATCAATAATACACCTTTTTTTACCTTATTCACAATTTATTGATATATGATAATGTGTTGTTTTTTTGTCAAGTGGAAATTTTAAAAATTACTTAAAAATTTTTGTTTGTGCCATTTTAGCGTTATCTTAAAAATATTTTAACTTTCTTTGTTTTTAGTAAAATATTATGCACATAAATAATCAAACTTTTTTTTACACTTTAAACAGGAAACAGTTGTATAAAAGAAAATGCGTTAAATTTATAGGCAACTATTTATGTACACTTTTTATAATATAAACAGTATATTTTTAACATTACCTATAAATCAATGATACAGCTTTTTTACGTATTCACAATTTATTTGCACATGACATTATGTTATTTATTTTTGTAAAGTAAAAATAATAAATATAGTTACATGAATATTTTTGTTTGTAAAATTTCAAAGCGTTATTTTTAAAATGTTTTTTAGTTTTTTTTCTTTTCTTTTTTAAATTAGATGCTTATAAAAACCAAAATTTTTTATGTAACACTTTCTACATGAAATAGTTGTATAAAAGAAGGTATGTAAAATTTACTACAACTATTTATGAATATTTTAGAGCAAAGTGTTTTTCATAGATAATTTTAAATTTAATGTTAAGTGTTATATCAAACAAAAAAAAACCAAACGAAATAGTAATAATAATAGCAAGGTAATCCTTTATACGGTTTTTCAACTAAACACTGTTTTTGGCTTTTAAACTTTTATCAAGTTATTTCTGGAGTGCTAAGGGGTCAGTACTGGCAATAAATTTGTTTTGGCTTCACATTACCCACCTTTTCTCCATCACAACCAATTTCATTTTACGCAAAGCGATGCAGATATCTCTTTTACTGAACCTTAGTCTCATATTGGATTGGAGCGTCAAAAGCCTTGTTAAATTAAGTGCATCTAAAAGACTATCACCTTTCTTGTCGCGAAGAAAGTCATCAAATACTGATTCTCTACTTAGGAACGGCCAAGTTTTGCAAAGCAAAGACACGTTTAATCTTGCGGGAGTCACATTCAAAGAATCTTAACTACTTAAATATGACGCTCATTGTAGCAGTTTAAAATATATCATAAAACTAAAGTAGGTAAGTGTGTTTTTATTTTTATATACATACTTACCCATTTTAATTTTCTTGATTGCAAAGTAGCGAAAATGCTTTTTACATTTTAAATATTTTAAATCCAAACAAACTGTTTGCAAGATTTAGTGCGACTAGAATTGAATTTTAGAATAATCTAAAATTAAATAAATTTATGTTTTTTTAAATTTTTGTAGATATGTTGCTTTTTTAATATAAAATATTTTGTTTAATATATTTTGACAATAAAAATAAAACTTGTTCGCTGTGTCTTTTGTAAAGATATTCATAATTTGTCTTAGAGGTTTGTAAAGCATTTAAGGCTCAACTTTAAAAATAAACTGTTTTTTTTTGACAAATACTTCTTAAGTTATGTGTTTATGTAATGTTAAAAGAAATATTTTTGCCATTTTAATTAAATGGGAAAGTAGAGTAATAAGGCTCATATTTGGTGAGGATTTTTTACTTTTACATCAAAAATACCCTAATAGTCTAACATCTGAATAGGAAGCGACCTTTGCCCCTCTGTTTACCGGATAAAAACTGGTTAATATTAAAGACAGTATTTAAACAAAGCTATTGCGATGGGGTTGCCTAAAAAAATTAGGTCAATATAAGACCAATTAAAAGAAGTAGGTTTTAAAATTTTTGAGTGACCCTGTATAATGTCCGTTTTTATTTTTTTATTGTACATGATAGTACAATATATGTTAGCACATCTGGTTTCTTCGATTTTAATCTGTGATGAATTTTAAAATTTTAAATTTTAAAAATATTTTTTAGTACATTCTGTTTTACTTAAAATATATATATTTTAATAACTAGCATTTGTACCTATTTAAAAATATAATTGCCATTCTAAAAATTGTGTCAAAAATTTTAAGGTAAATTTTTTAATTAAATATGGCCTTGACCTATTTTTTTAGGCCACCCTATGGCGATACCTTTGTTTAAATACTATTTTTAATATAAAATAGTTTTTATTCGGTAAACAGATGGGTGAAGATCGCCTTCTATTCGGATCTCGTAGTATAATGTATACATTTTTTAAAGTCAGAAAAAATTATCTATTTTTTAAATGTGGTTTGTCTTCACATAGTAGGTATTTTAGCCAACTAAGTAATAGAAAACAAAATATAATCTTTTAAAATAATGATATTTTACCCATATAAAGGTACGTTTAATTTTCTTTAGTCCTTACAAAATAATGGGCGGTATGAATTTGTCAACAATAATTCGAATTTAAAAAAATGTGTTGTAATGTACTGTAAAATAACTAATAATTTTTAATCCTATTTTCGAGCAGCTTGACTTTTAGGCTATGACAGGGTTTTCATTTATATTTTGCCACCAACTTTTAACTATAAGCAAGAAGGGTAAAAAAAACGTCCTGTATAAAAGTTTCATACTTTTTCATCTATTATCTTTTAAGCATAAAAAGAAACAAATGAAAAGGTAAACTTCTTCTAAACAAAAAAGGGTCCTATAAAAGCCTTATAAAAATGCCACATTTGATATATCTTGCTTTAAAGTTTTTGAAATATGACAAATTAAATCTGAAAATAATAGATATAATTTCCATTATACCTGTTCTTACGGCACTAAGCGGAGACTTAATGTAATGGAAATTACATCCAGATTTAAGTATTGATATTTTCAAAACTATTAAAGATAGAAATATAAAATGTGGTATTTTTGTTAAGCTTTTTAAAGGACCTTTATGTAGTGACATATAATACAGGCTGCCCCATTCAAAAATACTTTTTCTTTTTATTTTTTTTTTTTTTTTGAGTTTTAAATCTTTATTTGTTTCTTTTTTTTAAGCCTAAAAAATAATGGATAAAAAAGGTTTAAACTTTTACACATAACGTTTTTTCTATCCTTCTTAATTATAGTTAAAAGTGAGTGGCAAAATATAAATGGAAACTCTGTACGTACAACTTCATCCTCTTTACAAGATTTTTAAATAGCTTTAGTGGAGTTAAAAATCATAGTGTATATTATATGCATTAGTAGTGAATTTGTTGGTTCAATTATATCCGGTAAAATAAGGATCCATTTGTTCTCTAAAAATACGATCATTTTAAAATCCTGTAAATACACAAAGTTGTAAGCTTTTAATTCGTTTCTTTACTTGGGTCGTGGCTAGAATCAAAAATAGGTTTTTGTCATTACTGAAAGTTTTTCAAACTTTTCTCTCTCTGAAATAAAACCTTACTCGTTGTTTTGATTTTATTACAATGGTTTGTTTTCGATTTTGTTTTTGTATTTAACCGTCAATAGACTTTTTTCGTTTAACGAAATTCTGGTAAATTAAATTTCTTCTAAATTGTTATAAAGAGTGTTAGTTAAGAAATGTAGGCCATTATTAACATAAAGTTTTTTAATCTGACGACGAGATTTTTTTGTTGAAATATTGTTAATACTGGCCCAAGTTTATTTACACTTTACACTTTTTGATTAAAAGTTTAATCGCAAAAAATCGTATTTGTTTTTGTTACTTTGTATGTATGTAGATGTAGCAAATATCATTGTAAAATACCACTCTTTGATGCCAGGCCATCAATTTTTAAAAAATCAAAAACTCAATATATTTTTTTAATAACCATACGTTATGTTACATTTTTTGTTTGAAGGAAAAAGATTAGATATTAGTATTGTAACAAAAAATCTTATACCATTTTAAATAACAAAGGTACCCTATTATACAGGATGCTTCTAAACAATTGCGAAAAATATGAGGAGGTGATTTTCCACCAAAAAATAATAAAAAAACTTTATATTAACATATCTTTTAAACATCTTAGTTTTTAAACTAAAGGGTGTTAATTTTTTTTAATAATAATTTTTATACCCATTCAGATATTGTTTTAAAATTTGGTAGGCGCACCCTTTGCACCAGAAGACATTTTTGACATACAAGAAAAAAGATAATTATTACCAGTGTCATCCATAAGGAGTAAAAGGTAAATATTTTTTAAGAAAAATGCTACGCCCCTGCATTTTTATAATATAAATATATTTTTAAATCCTCATTTAGTTTAGGACAAATTTAATCTCTTTACATTTTTTCTCGATTTTCACTTTTGCGTAAATCAATTAAAACCATTTTTTAGCATGGTCAATTTGTATTTTTAATATGAAATTTCACACTAAAAACTAACCTTTATTATTTATTTTTTATTTAGATAAGAATTTAAGCAGCCGAGAAATGGTTTCTATTTATTTACGCAAAAACCGTACATCAAACAAAAAAGTCATGCGATGAAATTTGTTGTAAACTAAAAGGGGATTGAAAAAAATATTTATTTTAGTAAAATTCAGTAACGTACCATTTTTTATTCAAAAATATGTACCTTAAATCCCCATGGACGACACTGATAATTTTTCCTGTTGCCAAAAAATGCCTTCTGGTGCAAAGGGTGCGTCTGACAATTTTTTTAAAAATGTCCAAATGGGTATAAAAGTTAATTTAAAAAAAAGCTATTTTAAAAAAAAGTTTAACACCCCGTAGTTTAAAAACTAAGACGTTAAGGACTTATGTTAATATAAAGTTTTTCGTATTTTTGGTGGGGAATCACCTCCTAAAATGTTTCGCATTTGTTTAGGAACACCCTCTATACAAGGTGTTATTAAATTGATGGCCAAAATACAGGGTATAATTCCTTAACTTATTTTGGGAAGAAAAGTTTATAAAAACATATGTTCTAAACCTCTAACTTTTGAGATACAACAAAACGATACGCCTATGACTGTGTAAATGTGTGTAAAATTTTTGTGCTTTTTAAGAAAATATAAATACTGCTTTTATGTTTTCTAATTTTTTTCAGTATCTTGTTTAGTTAAGAGGGAAAAAAGTAAATTCACTCAGCTGTATATTTTTAGGCCATAAAGGAAGCATTGCGACATATTTTCTTTTAAAAATTACGTTTTATAATTTTTAATTAGCAATTATGTAACAAAAAATATTTAATACCTATTGAAATAAGGTTTTAATCCAGTAAAACAGTTTGAACTGAAATAAGTGTTTTTTTTTGATTTTTCGAAAATTTTAAAACCCTGTATCTCAAAATGTAGGACCTTAGGACATATGTTCATATAAACATTTCTTCCCAAAATAAGCTAAAAAATCATACCCCGTACTTTAAGTCATAAAATAAATTACACCCTGTATAGGAAGATCGGTATATTTGTTTTTATTTAACGAAATATCACAACTCAATAGAAAAGATATGATAAAAAGAAACTTTACACAAATCTAAGGCTTTTGCAAAAACCGCACCTTGATAAATATAATTTGTTTCAAATTTATTTGCGACTAGGGGTTATTAACAGCAACAATAGAAAACATTTAAGTATGGGCACCCATATCCGAAAAAATGTAACAATGGCACTACGGCCCTAAAACGCGTTTAAATTTAGAAAGACGATGAATTACCTAAATAGGATTTAATGAATTTTTTTTCCTTTTGTACATATTATTATCGCAACAATTAAAAAATATAATATTATTAAATTTAAAATAAAAAAAACAAATAATAAATAAAATAGGAAATAATTGACACACAGACACATTGACACTGACATTTGCATTTGAACAATTGTTGTGATAATGTCATGTATGAAAGGCAAAAATTAAATGCATTAAAATTTATTTACGCATTCATTGTTTTTCTAATTTATACTTGTCTTAGAGCCGTAGTGCCGTAATGACACTTTTTGAACATGGTTTTCTATTCTAAAATATTTTTACTGGTGTACTGAACCTATTCTCAAATGTTTTTTACTGGTGTACTGAATAACCCTTGGAAGTTTGAGCCCATAGTTCCGAAATACCCTGTATTTATAAGTTTGTTTACTAAATATTTCTGGACTCATCATGTAAATTCTATTTATTAGTCATAAATTAATAAGTACAACTAAATTTGCTGTAACTAAGGTGTATTTGTTTTCTAAAAATAAGATTCTTTTAAAATCCTGTAGATTTAATGTGGTTGTTAACTTCCAATTCGTTTTCTTATAGAAACAATTTCTATACAATTCTGAATAAAGACCTCTGTTGTACCCAAACAAAGATAGATATTTAACCTGTGTGCATGGGCACATTAAAATATGTAATTATATTAAGCTGTGTAGACTTTCTATTAGAAATCTGTGTATGAGCTCAAAAACATTTTTTAAATATAAAAAACCATGTATAAAGCTGATACCTTTAAACTTCAGTATTAATTTTGGTTACAGCATTATACACGGTTTTCTATTATTTTATTTTAAATCGAAAATTTTTCTCAAAATTGTGGATACATACTAATTTTGGACGCTGTTTTAAGTATAAACACATTGGCGCTTATTCAAAATGTTCACTTTTTAATTAATTAATAAGAGAACAAACTTAGAAACTGGGGGCTAAATAGGGGTGCTGAGGTGGGTAAATTAGTTAGGAATTTTACGTTGCTGTAAAATTTAAACAAATTTTAAACTGCGGGCACACTTTATTTTTTTGTTATGAAGTCTATATCATGGCCCACTATGCGAAATTCAATTTTAAAATTTTAAAAATCAAATCACTAATAAGTATTATTTATTTTTTAAAAGCTTTTATTTGCTATAATTTAATGAATAAAAAAGTTCAATTAAAAAAAAAAAATGTTTTATTCATATATCGAAAAATATAAAACTCTGAAAAATCTAACTACACAACTAAATTCTACGTAAAATATCTACTAATATGAGTTTTTACTTTTGTTGTAAGTTATAAGACAACTAAAATACGAGGAGGGTCTGAAAATGGTAAAAAATGAATTTTGCCCTAAACGTCAAAAACGAAGAGCCATAAAAAAATGTTTAGTGTCCTCTTTTGTTTTATTAAAAAGTAGCAACAGTTCGCAAAAACCGCAAGTCTGTATCTTTAATATTACCCAAGATTCCGAGCAATTACAACGAAATCCAGACACCTTGTACAATCACCTACATTTACATTTTTTTACTAGATATTATACAGGGTGTCCGTATAAAGCATAAAAAGTTATCGCTTATTTAGTTATTAACATTTAGCAGTTTAGCGCGTATATTATTACCCGATTTTTTCTTTATTTTATTTTTTCCTTTAAGTGGGTATTATTTTTATTTTTGTTGGTTTAATTTTTTGTTAAAAGTGCTTTTGCTTTTTAGGGTATTTTTGCTTGCTAATTTATTATTATTACTATAAAATTAATAAATATATACTAAGCAACACTACCAGTACCTCAGAGACTACAGTAAAAACACATGAACCTGTAGTTTGATTGGTGTAAAAACGTTACAGACGGTCATGCAAAACTATCACATTGGAGGGTCATGGTTAGTTCTGAGTAGTTTTTTTTAATAAAAAAATAATAAAAAAACATAAACTAACCAGAGCCAAATACGTCCCTCCCAATGTCAATACATCAAATTACACATACACATCCCTGTGCTTTTTACTGTGGTCTCTCTTTCAGTTCGGTGAAAAGGGTAAAGTTTACCCCAAGGTTGTCGATTCTGAATGCACCCCAGATGTTTAAGTATAAACCAGTCTAGAGGCAGTTTTGTCGCACGAGCAACGTACGGTAGACAGAAAACAACAGGTCTAGTACCTTTCTCTCTTGCGATCCTGACTTGATTTTTTTATTGGACCACCGCGAAACTCTTTCAAATAAAAAATTAATTTTTAAAATCGGTTTACAATTGACGAAGTAATCGCATAACATACACAAAAAAAGAACACACAGGCGATAACCTTTTTTAAAAGTTGGTTAATGATAAGAACTATTAATTAAAAGCTGTGTAAACTACTTAGTAAGTAAATGGAAAGAAGTGGTACTTAATAATATATAAAGGTACACTGTATAACGATATGTTCTGATTAGTTCTGGTTAGTCAACAAACTATTTTGGTATTATATATTTGAAACTTACTATTTCCAATTTATCTATTAAAAAAATATTTTATTTTTAAATTATTCTAATTTTAGACTTTCAAATATGGTTAATTACAATTAAGCCTTACAGAAAAGTCTATCAAACATTAAACATTAAAGCAGAAACTATTGACGCAGTTGGATGAATATTTCCCACATGCGGGAATTGAAGCATTTAAGCTTAAAATGCAAAGTTTGCCGACCAAAAATTCAATTTTATGACGTGTCACGTTTATTTTCCAACAAGGGACATTTCTTTGTTTTTTACAAAAATTAACGTTCGCTTGGCCAATATGAACCAAAAAGTATTAAAAGCGTTTACTACTGAAAACTTGTGTAATTTATTACTTTTGTCTTCGAATATTCATTTTTATATTCCGGGACATAATAATAATTGAATAACTAATTTAAATGGAAGAAAAAAACTATTAAAGCTAATTCGAAATGTTTTTTATCCAAAAAATGCATTTATTTTTGTACATACAAGGCGTTGGTAAGGAACGTATTTTTTTGGACATGACCGAAAATATTTTACCGAAGGTTTACCTTTCCTATGCTAAATGCTTTTAGTATTGATTAACGTTCAACAATACATAACAAAGTAACACTATACAAAGTGTCATTTAATTATTGGATAGAAATACAGGGTATGATGCCTTGGGTTATTTTAGGAAGAAAAGTTCATATAAACATATGTCCTAAACGTCTTAACTTACAGATTGTTAAAATTTCAAGACTTTTTTTTAATATTATTACTTCTCTTTACCCAATTTTGTTTTAATTTGGCAATATCATTGTTCACATTAAGGGGGTAATTTATCACTAACCTAATTACATTTAATAAGTTCAGTGGCGTCTCGAGAGGCAACTGAAGAAGTATTTGCAACAAGAAAAGAGTACGCCACTGACTGTGTAAATGTGTGTAAAATTTTTGTGCTTTCTTTAGATTAAGCGAATAAAAATACCACTTTTATATCTCTTAATTTTTTTTGTATCTTGTTTAGTTTAAGAGAAAAATAATTACCATATTGCATATTTTTAGACCATAAAAAAGCATTGCGGGTCAATTAAAATTAGTTTTTATAATTCCCAATTAGCAAATATGTAACACAAATAATAAATACTTATGTAAATAAAGTTTATATCCAGTATAGTAGTTTTTACTAAAATAGGTTTTTTGAATTTTTTGATTTTTTAAGAAATTTAACCCTCTATATCTTAAAAGTTAAGACGTTTTGGACATATGTTCATATAAACTTTTTTCTTAAATAAGCAAAAAAATCATACCTGTATTTTTAGCCATCAATTAAATTACACCCTGTATAGTAAGGTATTATATCAAGATAAAATAAATTTAATGTTTTAATATAATAAACTAAAAAAAATATATTATTTTTTGCTTCTTACAATTAAAATTAAAGGTTTTTTTTTATCGGAGAATAAATAATACTTGCAGCTCGTAGGAAAAGCATTTTTCTGGACATCGCATCGTCCAGAAGTATATCGGTTTATCTTCGGTAACACAATATACAATTTTTGAAAAAAAATTCTTGATAAAAAGTTTTGCTATGAATTATAAAGAAAAATTGTTTTTGTATACATGGTTCTCAAAAACATAATTTTTTTCCACGGATAGACCTAACTATACGTGTAAAATTTTTGTTTTTAATATTTTAAAAGAAAGGTATTTGTTATAAAAATGGTTGCTACTTTTGGAAAGCCAAAAGCTTTAATAAAAGTAAAGGTAGGATATACAAAGTGGTTTAAATAGCGAAAATATTAATTTAAAGAAAAGTAGAATATGTTTTTATAACTGCTTAATTAAAAAGTAATCCAGGCGTATATGTTTGTTTTCCTATTGGGTATGGTTTCTAGAAAAAATTAAGATCAAAGTTTAAGAAAAATTACTATTTTTTTTTATTTACGGCAAACCAAAATGTTCTTTTAGAATTAAGGCGTGAAATCAGGAAGATGTAAAATTACGGAAATAATATTATAACAAATAAAAAAATATTTATGAAAAAACAACGTTGATATTAGTTTTTACTTAATTTTGCCAATTAATTATAGGCAATAAGAAAAAAAACTGTATTAGACTTTTTTCTAACTTTTTAATGCGTTTACTAAAAGTAGATTTAAAAAAATATATTCATTTCTCTTCTTTTCCTTAAATATATATTTGTGAATTTAAACCACCCTGTATATCATGGGACAATTTTTGTTAGAGCTTTTACCATTTTGGAATTAGAAAAAATTTTATAAGGAATACCTTTTTTTTAAATATTAAAAATAAAAAAATGTTTGCTGGTGTTGTTAAGTTTATCCATTGACAAACTCTAAAAATGTTTAATAAAAAATAACCAGGATAATTTTAAATATTGTCAAGACAAAAATTTTATTTAAAAATACAAATATTTTCTAAAATATTTTTGTAAACAAATATTTTAATAAATATTTTAAATCAAATAACTTTGTAACCCTATTAAATTATACTTTAAAAGAAAATATTATTACCTATAAATTTGATTTGTTGCAATTAATTTTCCTGGTAAGCTTTTATGTGTAAATGAAAATTTACGATTTGCTAAACCAGATTTATACAATTGTTTAATCCATGAGAGTAAATGTAAAAAAAATAATAAATTTAATTTTCGTATTGAGTTATGTTACAAAATATGTATTTTAAACTATTGATTTTATATAAAAGCACAGTTGTTTTAAACAATATTGCCTATATAATTAGTTAAGCAAATAAAAAAATATATATTTTTTAGTATCATTTGTGTTATTTTCAATATATATTTTTCAAGTGCTTGAAAACAAAATTAAAAGATAAATAAAAAACAAAGACAAAATTTTAAATACAAAATAAAGGTATATATAGGTATATATAGGTAAATATAGGGAGATTATTTTTATTAGTCGTGCAAATATTTTGTACATTTAAAATAATAAGCAAGATTTTTTGGCAAGTTCGTAAAAGAGTTGTACTGCAACGACTTAGATTTTTGTTACGGAAATTCCTCAACACAATTTTTTATTATTTAACTCCCTATTTCCTTTTTATATAAATACATACTTTTTTTTATTAATTAAATTATTAATAGGATGACACACCTAACAAAACAGAAACAATTTTTTTATCATATCCTTGCCCTTGGGTTGTGATACTTTAACAAAATGGCCGATTGTCCGATGCAGGGGAACTTTGTTATTTTAAATAAAACACCCTGTATATTTTTTCTCATCTTAAAAATAAACTTTCTGCCATTGGCAAGGGTTATTATAAAAAATATTGGAATTATTGATCTTTAAAAAGTTTGATTATATTCACAATATTAATAAATTTAGCTTTATTGCCGTTTTTTTCTAGAAAATTGTTTGTAGCAAATTTTTATTATTAAATAATAATATATACTTTTTCATGCCATGCAGTCAATTTTTTATAGACCAATAAATATTTTTATTGGCCTTTTGGCCCTTTTTAGTTTTTTTTAAGCTATAACTAATATTACATTTTTTTTAAGAGAAAAACTTAATTTTTAAGATGGTTAAAAAATATTCATGGTGTTTTATTTAATTTAGCAAAGTTGCCCTATATAGAAAATTCGGCCATTTTGTTTTTGTGTTAAAGGTATGTTTCCAAAAGCATACATTGTAATAAGAATGGCGACATATGGAAGTGAATGTGCGATGGAGGTTTAATTAAGAGAATAAAAACAACTTTAAAACTAACCATAACCCCTCACCGATTCTCTGACTTCGGTTTTTGTTACTTAATATTACTTAAATATTTTCATCATTTAATATTTCGCGGCATTTTATTTGACCGCGCGTATGGGAAAGCCAAAAATGCAAAATAGTTGACATTGGGCTACCTTCTCCTCTTTCACTTTGGATCCGCCCCCTTTGACCCCGCACCACCCTTGGCCCCTCTCACTTGGCTCCTCCCTAACTAACGGGATGGCCCGACCAATAAAATCCGGCCAATAGAATCAACCTGCAGTTTTCCTGACTAATAGGGCCTAACCAAAAATTATTTGACCAATAGGATTAGAGTGTAAAAATGGCGGATTACAAAGATATACGCCAAGTGCAGAGGTTGCCATGCGCTTTACGTCTTATGACATAACCTTAAACTTATATGAATCTATCTTAAAGTGTTACGCATGCAAGTGACGTCTACATAACATAGAAATTAATTATGGACGTTGTTATGAATAAAACGGTTGACATAACCTAAACTTTAAATGGATAAGATTTCACGGCCACGTCTAACGCTTAAGACCCCGGACCCCACGATAACACCCCCATCTTATCCTGAGGGCCCCACAATCGCAGTAAAGTTACAACATAACCTTAAACTTATATGAAGGTATTAGTATATCAGTCTTACGCATGCGCAAAAAATGACTTTCCAGCCATACGGCAGGTCAATATAAGCTAAAAGTAACGTAATCATAAATTTTGTTGCTAGATCTATCTTAACTTCTTACGCATGCGTCGACATAACCTAGAAATTTAATAGAAGCGTTGTTATAATTAAAACAATTGACAAAACCTGAAATTTAACTTGCATGTATTGTAGACAGGTGGTTTATTATTAAAGATCAAATGGTCAACTTATTACACCTACGTCATAATTAATACGTTAAACAGTAAGGTGGAAATTTATTAAAGCAGTCAGGTCTTTATGATTGAAACGATTAACATAACCCGAAATTTACTTGTATGGGTTGTAGACACGTGGTTGATTATTAAGTTAATGCAAGTTAAATTTCAGTTTATGTCAATCATTTTAGTCATACCCCCTCACTGCCCTATTAAATTTCTAGGTTATGTCTAAGTTTACCATTTTTTAAATATTTTAATAATAAACCACGTATCTACAACCCATACAAGTACATTTCAAGGTTATATTGACGTCATTTTTTCGCGCCATAAGATAAATAAATATAATTTTAAGGTTATGGTGAGCACTTAAAAGTTTAACGTATTAAATATGACATAAGTGTAATAAGTTGATTACTTTGTCGACATTTTTAATAATAAACCACGTGCCTACAATCCATGCCAGTCAAATTTTAGGGTATGTCAATAGTTTTAATCATAACAACGCTCCTATTAAATTTCTAGATTATGTCGTATGACCTTAAGATAGATCTAGCAACATAATTTTAGGTTATGTTATTTTAAGCTTAGATTGACCTGCCGTATGGCGTGAACGTCAATTTTCTTGCGCATGTGTAAGACGCTAAGATACATGCATATAAGTTTAAGGTTTTGTTGACCACCTTAAAGTTTAACGTAATGATGGAAGATAGAAAATCACCGTATGTGAATATTTAGTAGTTTTAAGAAAATGGTCTTTAAAAATTTGTCCCATAAATTCTCTTGCCATTTACCTATGGGTCATAAATTTTAAAAATGTCCATATGCAGGAAAAAGTTTTATATTGACCTGATAAAACCTGAGTACTTAATTGTATTTGAGAAAAATATATACATTGACTAAAAAACGCTAATCTTATATCCATACGCTTTAATTAACTATCAAAAATTTTTATTACTTTTCATAAACTCCGTATATTTATTATTATAGACCTACAGATAAGTGAATTGCAAGTACATCTAAAGAATAATACTCATAGGAAACGTATGTGAAGACATATTTGGTTTCTTGCAATGTATTAAATATTGCATTTGATTGCAGAATATCTTGTAAATAATTAGAGACAAAGACATGCGGTTTTTGCAAAGTGTGCTATTTTTTAATGAAACAAAAATAAGGTCAAACAATTTTTATGGGTCTGTTTGTTTTTGACATATGGGGCAATTTTTTTCCTTTCTTGTAAGTTGTCTTACAGAATTAAAACTAATATCTGTAGCTGTTTTTACGAAACATCAAATGGTAGGACTTGTTTAAAATTAATTATTTTTTACGATATAAACAAAAAAATAATTTTACCTATGGAACAGCCATAGGTAACATTTTTCTGATTCATAAAAAAATAGTTACACGCGAAAACTCTATCGTTTAATTTAATTTCGATTTGATATTATTTTGTTTAGTTTTTTGTCTGCATGTGTGTAAAATACTAACAACAGCAATTTTATAACCAAGTAACATTTATCATATAAAAGTGATAGAAGTAATAGATATAATAGCAGTGGCGCATTTACCAAAAGGCTGAGTAGGCTGAAGCCTATGGCGGCATTTTTAGGGGGCGGCAGACGTTCTTTAGGGGGCGGCAGATTATGTCTTATGAATAATTTTGTTGGATTTCAAATTCAATTTTGTACCTAGAATTGAAAGAAATGGAAGTAAGGACCTTTTTTTTTTTTGCTCTTCAAAAATATTTCTGAAGGAAAAAAGAAGAAGAAAGGGGCGGCGAAAATAAAATAGCCTACGGCGGCAAATATGTAAATGCGCCTCTGACTAATAGTGATCTTTTTTACAAGAATAAAGCATTTAATAATATCTACTGACTTAATCAAGGTAAGGCATTACGCGCATCGCATTGTATTTAGTTACCTGGCAAAAACGTCCAATGTGAACACATACGCTACCAAATTTGGCCGAATATAATGGTAGGAGAGCCCAAGAGGGGATTTCGGGATTTACTACAGCGCGGCAGATTAATATACTGGAGGATACCTTGTACCCGGTTAAGTACGTCCACCAAATATGAGCCCCGTATACAGGGCCGATTATAAAAACAAAAATATATCCATCAGAATTTGTCGAGCGCATCAAATTAAGATAGGGTAAGTTAACTTAATGCCAAACAGTGTATATTCCACTAATCTGACAATTTAAGAGTGACGTCAAGAAAATATAGGGCTACAAAGAAAAACGTCAGATTAACAAATTCAAGCATGGCTATTTTTTCTATTTTGAAGAAAATCATTCAGAGATAACGAAACATATATAATTTGAATAAACTGAACGATTTCCACAAGCCGAAATATTAACAGTATTTTTTTAACATATTTAATAATCTATAGCCGCTTCCCCAAACGATGAAAAGGTATACATTATATAACATTTTTTTTTTTCGTATCATTTAAGCTTTGCAACCCAATAGATCTTTATGATGCTCGAGTAAATCCGTATGTGAAAATATGCACGACACATACGGTTTTTATGTCTTGCAAATTTTAAATACACACACGATGTATAATAATATTTGTCTGTATACTTCGTAAGTAGGTCTTTTTAAACAAAACGGCAAATTTTAGTTCTTTTTGTTTAAGCACTTTTTACGAAAATACCTATATTTTTTTGCATAAAAACGAAGATTTTAGCTAACAGAATACGAAAATGTGAAAAATGTCCGGTGTTTTTCCGATGGACGGCACAATATGTCTGTCAAAAGCTTTTGGAGCATCCGCTAACCAAAACAAAAATGCCTGCCATAAAATGTTTTACATACATATTTATACTGTATAATTAATTTATAATAAATTGCTAAAAATACAACAAGTTATAATTTTAAAAACTCCTCTAAATTTGTGGTAATGCCATGTAAAAACCTTATAAATCAATACAGACTTTAGGATGCGGCTATCTTTTGTTGCTTTTACCTTCGGAAGTAAGTTGTAGTGTTAGTGTTGCTGGTAATAAGAATGATTCTGCCGCTTTACTCGGTCATTTGCAGTTTGCCGCCGTATTCGGAATTGTACCTTTACCCTGTGCCCACTCTTGTCTATTAACCCATAAAATTGTAAATTTACCGTTTTACTTAAATTTATATTCACAACATATTACAGCTAAAACATAACCATATTTATTTTATTATAAAAATGTTATTGTACAAAAGCTTCGGTTTTCGATTTAATATCAAAAACCAAAATTATTCGTCCATTAAAAACACGTCGGTTAAATTTAAAAATCCGTTTGTAAAATTATCAAAACCCAAAATTCATTCGTAATAAAATTAGTGTGAAAATGAAATGCAAAATTTAATTTTAGGTTAGCGACAATAGATTATACAATAACAGATTTTCCTAAAAATAATAATTGTTTATTGGTTTTTGAGCTTTAGGTTTATTATTAAATTTTGACATTAATGTTTGACAATAGAAATGGGTAACTCCAAAAGTAGTCAAGTCAATAAAGCTGTAACACAGGTAATCGTAGAAAGTCCTTAATAACAGCTCCAATTTTTAACAGTTTTTTATTATTTTATTTTTTTGTATTATTTAAAATCAAAAAACTATCTAAGGGGGCAAAATTATTTGTAATATTTAAATAATATGTGTATATGTTATTTATTGAGGGTGTACAAAAACTCTTCCAACTAACTTTACGGTGTAATTCTTCATTAAAAATAGGAAAAAACTTTATACAGGTCTGGAAAATCGTTATCGAACCATTGGGATTAACAAGTGGAAAAAAGAGAAAGAGATCTTGCCTTAAGATAGAGAGTAACAGAAAATTAGATATTCCCCTATTTTCAAATACAATGATGCCATATGTATGTATACGCCTTGCTCGCTCCCCCACCCTTTCCTGCAGTAGTATGGGATGGAAACCATACCGGCTCACCAGCGCGGCCGGAAGCATTTGAACGAAGAGAGTTCATTTTTAAGCTGATTGGAGTGTTGCAAACTGCTGTCATTTCTTTTTTAAATGTTGGTTTATATTGTTGAACAAAGAGTTCAAGTTATCAAGTGGTACTCTGCTGGTAATTCAGCAGAAGAAATATTTGGGAGATTTGCACTTTTATTTGAAGGAGGTCAATGTCAATTAAAAAAAATGGTATCAACAAGATGGTTGTCAACAATTTTTTGCAGTCACGTTTCCAAATCCTATAATCAGCGGAAGAGGTACCATAAAATGGCCTCCAAGATCACCGGATCTGGCACCAAATGATTTTTTTCATTGGGGACATGTTAAGCAACAAATTTATAGGCAATGTCATGAACGTGCAAATGACTTAGATGAACTCCGCAAAAAAATTAGTCAGGTTTCTTATAGGCATATCACCTAAAATACTTGAAAAAACAAGAACCGAATTTTGTAACAGTTATATTGTCTTGCGCAAAATGGTGGTCTCTTTGAGAACCCTATAAACTAAGATTTTTAAAATTTTTAAAGTTTTTATAAGAAATTTTGTTAGAAGTACTTTTTTGTTCTTTATTTCTTTTTAGAATTATTTGTGTATTTTTATTTTGGATTTGCTTTTTATTTTTTCAGTTTTGTTTAGCACCAAACGGCAAAAAAAAATTCTCTTAAAAATAGCAGTACTTGATGCATTTAAAGCAAGAAATTCATCATATAAAGTCCGCGCGTTTAGTAAAGAGGCCATCATTATCTACGCGAAATCTTCTGTAACTCTTTCAATCGCGGTTTCGAGGGCTTCGTATCGTTACCTAGGAAGTAGACATTTTAAAGATTTGATTTGAAAAAATAAATTACATTTTAAATACGGGATGAGGGAATAACAGGAGATTTTGCGCAGAAAATGATGACGTCGGTGGCATCTTTACTAAACGCGCAAACCCTACCATATCTAATATTTACGTAAAAAAAAATGTATCAAAAAATACACAGCAGTAACACCATCCATGCCTGCAAACAAGCAACTGCGTGCTCGAGGCCCGAGGCTCGAGCTCGATACAAAGCGAGTGCGTTGGCGCTGCTATTAGTGGTGGGGGAAAAAGGAAGGGAGACGAAATCCGCACGGGCGCGTCTGCGCTGCTCAGCTGTCGAGTACAGGGTTGCCGACCTGCCCTAAATTTCAGAATAAAATTAAAATAATAATAGTAATAAAAATGTTATTAAACTTTTTCACTTTATTTTTGTGGTTTTAGAATGTAATTGTATAGTTTATATTTAATTTTTAGAATTTACGGATTTTTAGAAAAATAAAAATATTAATTTAGGGCTTTTTGGGGACAGATTTTTATTCGAAGTTGGGTTGACTAGAATCCTTTGTAATTTATTTTTACTGGCAAGCCGTTTGCTGTGTTGCAAACTGCTGATAATCCTGCAAAATTAATATATTTTTTTAAGTTTTGGTCAATATTGTTGTCAAGGAGTACTATGCTGGTTATTCAGCAGAAGAAATAATTAGGAGGTTTGCATTATTTAAAGGAGGTCCTGTACCGGTAAAAAGTACAATTTTTAAAATTATTATAAAAGTTTTAAATCATCGGCTGTTAACGAAACTGTAGGAAGTGCATGTGTAATGATAAAGTGCCACCTGCACCTCCATTAACTGAGGAACGGAAGTGCGTGATACTGCTGCATTTTCGCCCCTGCAGTAGTGCGCCCTGGTGCCTTGCACCACCCGGTAGGCACGGCCCTGGTCATAAGCATATCACATCAAATGCTTGAAAACCAAAGAGAACCGAATTTAATAACAGATTGAAATATTGTCTTGCTAAAAATGGTGGTCTCTTTTAGAACCACAAACTAAGATTTTAAACAGATTTTATACATTATATAAACATTTTCGTTAGAAATACTTTTACGTTCTTTTATTTTTTGTAGAGAATATTTTTTTATATTTATTTTATTTTTTTGAAAGTTTTGTTTAGAGCCAAATAGCAAAAAAAATTATGCCTCCCAACTTTACAGGATTTAATGTATTTAAATAAATATTTCTCTAGGATACTCAAATATTTAATATTTACGTAAAAAATGCATAAAAAATATAACAAGGAGTTGCACTCCTCATGCATGTCTACCATGCTACTGAATTAAATACCAGTGTGGCCGGTGGGTTACGATAAAAATCCCCCGCGTTGTTCCAAAAATCCCTTTAATGTGATACCTTGAAAAAATTCCTCTTACGTTAGGTCACATTTGAGGGTTGCCTTTTGATTGGCAAAAAATGCATTTTCTACGCCAAAGAAATTGAGAACCAGAAAACATATTTACGTAAAGATCAAGAATTTAAATAAAAAGTAAGTCAAAGTAATGGTACGTTAACATCTGACATTTATTGCATGATATTTATGTCATTTGGAAATTCTGGCTAATGTAAACGGTCAAAAATGTATGACTGACATAAATTTTTGATTGTTTACACTAGCCAGAATTTCTGTCTGACGTAAATATCATGCAATAAAAGTCAGATCTAAACGTACCTTTAAAAAGGTGTTTTTACACCATTTAACCAACGTTAAGGTCGTTAAATGGCGATCAGAGTAGACTACCTTTTAAACCGTTAAAAACCCCGTTTTTACTTTAAAAATCCCTTTTTCCCTTGTCATTAAAAATCCCCAAAAAGTCTTTGGCAACACTGTTGAATACCCTAACGCTGCACGCAAAACGAAAACCGTGGGCGTCGCACTGTGGGATAAAAATCCATTATTTCGGCCAAAAAGCAACTTTGAAATTTTAATAGCTCATGCTCTGAATTAGAAAGTAGATACTGGAAATTACATGTACACAAAATTATACAAGGATTTGACGACTTCTATTAGGTTAATAAGAAACTTAAAAAGGTATTTTAAGAATCAATTAAAATCATACAACTAAAAATAATTAAGTATTAAATAAAAAGTGTTTTACCTTTGTCGAAAAATTTGCAATAATTTATATTATTCTTACCCATGTAAACATGGGTACAACATTTAATTTACCAAGTTAAATATTAGCCTAATATACTAAAAAAAGTAAAAGAATTAAAATAATAAAAACTATTGTTGTGTTTCCGATGCAAAGTCTCGCGAAGTCTCGCTACTTTTGTCAAACATTTTTTTACCATTTTCTTTATTGGTTGTTGTACTAACAATTACCTGGCTTTTTGCTACTTCTGAGTAACCAGAACTAACAATTACCTGGCGTTTTGCTACTTCTGAGTATAAGGACAGATACATTTTTCTTATAATTTGCAAGGTTTTTTATTTTAAAATTAACATTTTTTGTTCTACACTGTATATCTAAAAAGATAAAAGCATTCTGATGAAAGATACGGATTTTACAAAATCTTTACAACAAAACAGTGTTTTTATGTATTTTATATGTTAAAAAATAAAGAAAGTTGGGAAGATGTAACTTTATTACGCTTCTAAGAATAATTAAAAATTATTCTTTACATTTGGATGGTCAAACCTAATTGAGATAGACATATCAAATGTGGTACTTTTTTAAAGCTTTTTAATAGATCTTTTGGTAGTAATATAATATAAATAGTGTCCATTTAAAAAATATCATACCTATTGTCGTACCCTGTATATCATATGAGATAAAAATAATTTGATCACTGTTGGTTTATTTTGTACAATAAAAAATAATGATGTTAAGGGGGATGTAAATGTAATAAGGCATTCTATTTTTTTTTAAATATTTTTTCAGTAAAGAGCACCTCATTTTAAGTTAGATTAGTAAGAATTTTGGCCAAAAAATTTAAATTTCTATCCCATAGTGCGCCGGTGTCCTGATAGGGGAGTACGTTTGGATATAAGCAAAGAGAACGGGGAAAAATTTGTGCATTAGACAACATTGCATTCTTATCGCATTCTCATCGCATCGTCTGTTTCAGTCGAACTTATGTGATTCAGTAATACTGTTAGCGCTCTCTTTTCCACTTGGGCAATTGCAAAGGGCGAATAAAGATTTTCCACACCTGTATTAACATCGGTCGTAGAAGTCCTACTTTTGGAACTACATGCTGTTAAAATTTTAAAAATATATATGTTTTTTATAACTTTTATACCAGTTTAGATATGTTTAAAAAAATTTTTAATAGATCTCCTTAGCATCAAAAAAAATTTTTTGAAGCGTACAAGAAAACATATTATTTCAGATTCTTGTTAAGTGTTAAACAAATCTATCTTTTTTGCTTTTTTATTCGATTTATTGTTTTTGCATAAAAAATAAAAATCATGTGTCGGCATGGTCAAATCGCTAATAATTTATTATACAGGGTGTAATTTAATTAATGACTAAAAATACAGGGTATGATTCCTAAGCTTATTTTAGAAAGAAAAAGTTCATAATAAACATATGCCCTAAACGTCTTAACTTTTAAGATACAAAAATCTATTTTTAAATATCCAAACTATTTTTTACCCAATTTTGTTTTAATTTGGCAGTATTATTATTGACATAAAAGGGGTAATTTATCACTAACCAAATTACATTTATTAAGTCAAGTGGCGTGTAGAAAGGCAACTGAAGGAATATTTCCAACCAAAAACGGTCGCCACTGACTGTGTAAATGTGTGTTCAATTTTTGTGCTTTCGTTACATTAAGCAAATAAAAACGTCTATTAATTGTTTTTCGTATCTTGTTTAGTTTTAGAGAAAAAAAAATCACTTAATGGCATATTTCTAGACCATAAAAAAAGCATTGCAGGATCTTTTTATTTTAAAAACTAGGTTTTATGATTTTTAATAAGCAAATAAATACTCATTATTAATGTTTATATCCAGTATACCAGTTTTTACTAAAATTAGAGTCTTCGATTTGTTTTTGTTTTTTGAAAATTTTAACACCCTGTATCTCAAAAGTTAAAACGTTTAGGACATATGTTCATATAAACTTTTCTTTCTAAAATAAACTTAGGAATCTAACCTTGTATTTTTAGCCGTCAATTAAATTACACCCTGTATAGTAGCAAAGAAGATACTAGCTAACGTTATTTTGTGATAGTAGTCATGTTTAGAGTACTTAGTTAGCTATACCGATTATTATATGAATTAAAAGTTGAAACATTGATGCATTGACCAATTCTTTGAGTAGAAATTTAATTTTGATTAAAATGATGCTTAAGGAAGGTAATATTATTTACTGCAAAGTTAGATATTTGCGATATTAAATGACAATGCCAAAAAATTTTTGTATTTCTTTACTTTAAAACGGTACATTCAATAAAAAACAATTAAAAGAATATTTATTTATAAACTAAACGAAAATTTAATAAAATAAATTTTTTTATTTTAATATTTACTGTATATAGCTCACAGACAACACTGACAAAAACAAGGGTTTTTCTATAAGTTAAAAAAATTTCTTTGATGCTTAGAAGACCTCCCTAAAATTCTTTTAAAATATTCAACTGGTATAAAAGTTTAGATAAAATAAACTAAACTTAACATATGTCCTAAAAGTCATATCTCCGGAACTACAGGGTGTTAAAATTCAAGAAAGATAATCGTGTTTTTATCATAACTTTTATACCAGCTTAAATTAAAAAAAAAATTAAGAGGTCTTCAAAAGGGTGGTCAAAAGATTTAAAAGAAAAGCTTTAGACGAAATTTTTTAACCTATAGAAAAAAATAATTTTTACCAGTGTCGTCCGTGAGGTATATACGGTAAATATTTATAAAAAAATTGTACGCCACTACGTCTTTCTAAAATAAAAACACTTTAGTATATTTCTGTCAAGTTTTTTAAAAATTTAATATTTTAAATATTTTTCTATTTGATGTATTGTTTTTGAGTAAATAAATACAAAACATTTCTTGGCATGGTCATTTATTATCGGTTATATCCAACTTTGGAGTAAAAAGTATCACCTTCTTCATAAAGCGCTGCTTAATTCAACTGCAACTGGGAACTTTTTTTGGTAAATTATAAATCGTTATTACTGGAGATAAGCAAATATGCACAGGGAAAGTTAGTAAATTTACATAAACAAGCATTTTTACCAAGATATGCATAAATATATAATGAAATGCAAATATTTTTGTTCTAAAATAAAACAAGCAAGAATTAATAATGAATTAGTAGTAGAAATATATTACAAAAAAACAACAGTATAATACCAGATGGTATTCATACGAAGATTTAAATAATTATAAATATTATTTATTATTAATATTAAAAAGACAATAAACTATTAAATGCTTTTAAAAAATTTTACCGAATACTTATGTCTTCGGTCTGAGTACATAATATATTAGTTAATAGAAAAGGTTTGTTTTACATCTACAGACGTGATTGTGGCATTTTTTTAAACTACCTAGTAAACTTGTATCTATATTAAAATTTTCAACAGAGATAATTTTAGCCACATCTAATAAAAAGCTATATCCTTTATTTTTATCCAATACATTTTTAAGTTTTTTTCTTATTTTTCTCCCAATAGTCCCGCTAACACTATAAACAGATGTTTGCAATGGATTTATTAAATTTAATGATTTTACGACGGACAACTTATTTAATTCCAAATTTAAAAGAACATCTAAAACACAAGTATAATTGCTCTGAATAAATGCTACTTGTTGAGGCAGTAATTTATTTTCCAATAAATGTTTGGCAATTTTAATGAGACAATTTTGTAATTAACAGCTTTATGTCACCTAAATGCTTGCAATAAAAAGTGCCGTTTCCAACCAGGTTTCCCATTTTGTTATTATTACTTAAGGGAAAAGTGGGACATTCAGTAGTACTTATGTTCTAACCGTCTTCCCGAGAAATATATCTAATCTTGGTGGATATTTTTGTGTAAAATATGCATTTAATATTAGCTTCGTCAAAAACATACAAATCTTTTTGCATAAAAAAAGGAAAAAATTCAAAATATGCAACTTGCATAAATGCTCTTTTCTAGTTATTACCCTTAAATAAAATGCAATACCAAAATGCGGTTTTTGCCGTCTTGCAAGCAATAATTATTTATTATACAAGAGAGAAAAGAAGCGGAGGGAAGAAATAGACCGAAAGCTAAAATCTGAAATTTTTTTCGTGTATAATACACTATTTTTTTTTCTATGATGGGAAAAACGATGCCTTATTATTAAAAAAACAGAATATTAAAGTCAGAAAATTAATTATGTAAAACTGGTCGACTGGTATATATGAAACACAATAAGGATTATGTTAATGGAAACTCTTAACGAAATTATTTAGTATCTGATAATGCAATTTTGTTATATGACGAATTAAAATTAAAAATATTAAAACTAAAAGCGGTTGTTTAGTAGTTATTTTAAATATTATAAGGATAAAAAATATCTGACTGGACTTCTAATATAAGGTAAATGTAAGTTTTGTATGATAGAAGTTTTTAAAATTAAATATTTATCTTTACTTACGTGTATGTATGTCCGGGAAAAAGTACTCACTTTTTTCCCACGGAAAAATTAATTTTATAAAAAGTTATATTTGGGTACCTGTTAACAAAGATACAAAGTCAAATTTTTTTCCCGTCACGAAAAAAATTTTTTTTTAGAAAAAATGACCATTCCAATTTGAGTTTGGTTTTTCTTGTTTTTATTCTACAGGGTGTAGAAGAAATGTCCTATTTTTTACAAAAACTTTGTTAAGAACAACATTAGACAATTTTTTATATATTATAGTATTATTTAGTAGACCACTTAAAAAAAAACAAGTTTCCTAAATTTTTGATATATGCTTAGTTTTTAAGATATTATTTTCTTTTAATTGATTTTTTTTTAAATATTTTTCTTCCCGTACTTAACAGTTTATTACAGCAGTTGCTAGTGACCGTTTGTTACAAATTTACGTAACATTTTTTTTTTACGCCATAAAGTAGTGTGTAGTAAAGTAAATGACACCCTTATACCCAAATTTACACACCTCGATATAATATCCCATTAAAAAAATTCATTACTCTTACTGTATAGGTATATTTTTACAAACAAGTACTGCAATAAAGGCTAAGGTGTTAGACAAGCTTTGTTTTTAATTTTTTATTATAGAATTAAAATATAACAAAAAAAAGTGTAAAAAAGTTAAGATTTTGTTGACCAGTGTAATTTAATATTTGTATTTTTATCTTTAGCACATGGAGCAGCAGAGTTGGGCACAATACTGAAAATCGGTATTCGAATACGACTACAAAAAAGTAACCTAAATTTAAAGAGAAAAAAACGGTCCTACCTCATTTTTTCCTATTTTGCTTTCATTTTGTTATTCTAATCATGATAATTTTAGTATTCGAATACTGCTTACACTTTTCGGTATTCGAATACTCGGATCGCCGGAATTCGAATACCTTAAAAAATATTCCTCGAATACTTCTGAAGTATTCGAATACAGAATCCCGAATGCAAACCAAAAAGTATTTTGCCAAATACCGAATACCAAACACACAAATGTATTCGAATACCGGCAAAATGTATTCTGAATACTGAGTATTCGAATACTACCTTACTCTGTGGGGCAGCATGGTGGCCAACTTTTAAACCCAAGATCGACTTTTTACTGACGACACCCAGTGCAATCTACCAATCACAGTGTGTTTTAGGTTTTTTTTGTCATTCCATATTAGACTGGAGTATTAGTCGTGATCGACCGGTGTACCTAATAACCCTAGAATATAAAGTCAATAAGTATCTCCACCTACTACAAAATGGCGGTATTTGTAAGGCCATATTTCTGAAACCAATGAAGTTAGATATATTTAATATGGTATTTTCTAAAAGCTCTTTAAATAGTGATATAAAATAAAGGGGGATTTATTAAAATCTACACTTTTTGTTCTTTTTCTTTAGTATCACAAATTAAAAAGACATAAAAAAAGAGCTTTAAAGAAAATACCACATTAAGTATATCTTACTTTATTCGTTTTGGAAATGTGGCTATCCAAATCAGGTATTTAGGTAATATTTAATGCACTGTCATTTTGTAGTGGGCGAATGTATTGACTTTATATTTTTGTATTACAAAGTACTCGTCAGGGGATTTAAAATGATGTATCATTTGACCCCTTTTCATAATAAAAAATAATGCTTATTGCACAGAATTATTCTGAGACCATGGCCCTAGTGGTTAAGGATTTGAAGGGGCACCGTTCAATTTTTTGCAATACAACTTTTCTCATCAATAATTATGTTTCGGCGATTTTCTCAAATTTGTCTCTTTTTATAGATAACATAAGTAATAAGTTTTTAAATAAACCCGCTGTATATTTTTAATCAAACTAATATAAAATAAGAAATAATCATAACAAATTTCTAAAGAGCCAAAATTTTAAAAAGCTTGAGACAATATATATTGTATAATTAAAGTTTAAACATAATTCTAAAAATCAAAATTAAAGTTTAAAAACTTTTCCTAAACAATTTCCGGTAACTGGAAAACTTTATTTAAAATTTCTGTTCCAGACGCTAAAAACGCTGAAATCGTTTTGAAGATAATTTACTCTGCTGAAACCAGGATTTAAATAATTTTTCATCGTCGTTATCAGAGAGCTCAAAAACTTTAATAGAATAAGGGTAAAAGGTTTTTGGGGAAAAAGATATAATCTTCTGAAATAAATAAATTTAAAAAAATAATAAAAAAATTCCTTCAGCATAAAAACTGCTTTTTCAAAAAAAAAAACGGTTGTCTGTAAAGTCGGTTTACGTACAATAAACTTACTTTTTAGGGTGTTTTGGTTTAAAAAAAACAACAAAAATTAATAAAATTAAATATTAGTTTTTAAGTGGGGCCTTCCCTGAAAAAAAAACAAACATAGTTGAATCTGCTCAAATCAACGAAATTTTTAAAATTATGCTATCTTGACAAGATTTTCTTTATTTTTAAGGGTTCCTTTTGGGGGAAAAATTAGTTTCTTTTTTTTAATATTTTTAGCTAAAACAACTATTTGCTAAAAAAATTCAATTCTTAAGGTGGTTTTCGGTGAAAAAATTAGCAAAAATAGGTATTTATTTATTTTTATAGGGTGTTTTAAGAAAAAAAAATGAAAATTGTTTCAATCATAAAAAAAAAATATAATAATAAACAGTTTATTTTCAACTTTTGAAAAGGAAATTAAACAATTTACACCACATTCACTCTTCACTGCACTTTCCACTTAAAGAAAACTGTAAATGTAATATTGTATAGCAGGCGGACTATGAATAAGAGGTTGCCTCGTAACTTTTGAGCCAATCAGATGTTCGTATTTATACGCGAAAATACGTCTTTCATACCACTGTTTGAAAATCGTGGTATAAAAGAATGGCTTTCCTCTTAAGCAGAATTTAAAATTTTTGACATACCTCGTATACAACTGCAAGAAATTAATATCTCATAATTTTATTTTAGGTTTTAGGCAATACAGAACTTTTATAGGAAATAACTCTATTTTATTAAATCAATTAAAAAAAAATCCATATGATGCAAACTTAAGTAGACACGCTGTATATTTGGTATTTGGTATATACTTTAACCCACAACTTGGATAAGTTATTAAAAAAGAAAACATAGAAAAGGTTTTTTTTTTTAAATACTTTTTAATTTTAATAACCTTGGATTTTAAACCTTTCTCAAAGCTTGCTAAAAAAATGGGTTTATTATTTTATAATTTTAATAAATAAGTGCTCCATTATATTAAAAAATATTAATTTATAACACGAGACTTTAAATAAAAAAAAAAGATATTCGTATAAATATTTAATCTTGGGTACAGACATTCACATTTTAATGCTTATAGTCCAACAGCCCGGAAGCGGTAGACCTTCGTTATTATTTAAAAGTTAGAATTTGTTAGTGCACGCTCCCAAGACTGGTAGAAGAATTGGTAAACTATAAAGTTTAATTCTTAGTAGCTTTGGCAGGTACCAGATATCAAAGGTTAATGAATTTAAACTTAACTTTCGTTATTTTGTAAAAGCTGAATTTATATATTTATGTTACTTGGGTACCTATTAAAATATATTTTCTTAGTCGCCAGACAGTTCCGACCCTTTGGCAGACAAACATTTTGGGGTGGTCCAATGATTCGAGGAATATTTCTGTTATTTAACAAGATATGGCACAAAGTCTTAAACAAGAGTTGTAGGGTATCTAAATAGGCATCTTCTAAATATATTTAGATGTGTACAGAGTGTCTTAGCAAAAAATTATTTTGTATTAGTTTTCCGGGACGTACTGCACACCCCAAAATGTTTGTCCGCCAAGGGGTTGGAACTGTTAAAACTGAAAACTGTTTGGCGACTAAGAAAATATCTTCTTATAGGTACTCAAGTAACATATCTAAAATTCAGCTTTTTCAAAATAATAAAAGGTAAGTCTTAATTCATTAAACTTTGGTACCTGGTACCTTACAAAGCCACTATAAAGCAAACTTCATAGTCCCTCATCGCTTCTACTTATGTTGGGAGCATGCACTGACAAACTTTTGCTTTTACAAAATAACAAAGAACTTCAGCTTACGGGCTTTTTCTCTATTAAGTAATTAATTTCATTACGAATAATGTGATAAAGAACTTTATTTAAATTTAATTTTATTGAATGTACTATAGAATAAAAGAAGTTATTGTGGTTAAATTATGGTAATCTTTAGAGCTTTAACATATTAAAGGTAGATCATATTTCATATTACCTACCATTTTGCTTTTTTTTAGATAGGGATGTTTAATGGAAAAAATATGAAATTTTGTTTCGCAGGTCTAAAAAACACGCTCAAATACAGAACCGAATATGATTTATGACAAAATCTGATAAACGCTAACACATAATGTGTCAATATTAATAAATGGTTTTGAATTCCCTTTTGAACCTTTTTAAAATTGGTGTTTATACATCGACATATTAGATATTTACGAAAGTATCAGCAAATGACTTGAATATTTAAAATACGAAAAAAACATTTTCAAAGAGAAAACGCAGGGTTAAAAAAGGAAAATAGATAAATATGTGATATTGCCGACATATGAACATGAATTTGAAAATAATATGATATATTAAATGTATGTAACTGTGGGTAATAGAAACCGGCAAATCCAGTTCAAATCGAGACGTGGTACGATATAGCCGATTCTTATCAGTGCTGGTTTTTGTGCCGTTTTTCGATCGCCAAACGTGTAGATAAATTATTTGTATTTAAAAATAAATTTGTGGTAATAAGTGAGTGTTATTTTAAATAAATATGAAACCCCCTTGCAGGGGAGGGTAACAGTGCCAATGGGACACAAGTTCAAGTTACCTACAGCCAGAATGATGATAACGGAAACAATGCAGGAATACAGGAAACAAGCAAAGATTATGAAAAAAAACTTATAATATTTTTTCGGATAAGTACAGCCTAAATTCTATTTATGTTATGATAGAAAGTATTGATAAAGAAAACTTGGGTCGATTACATCCCTTGAGGGTTGGACATCTCTTGCATAAAAAATTTATGGTTAAAAATGTAGTGGAGGTAAAATCTGTGGGCAAAAATCGCATAAGAGTACAACTTCGATCTCTTAAAGATGCTAATGATCTAATTAATCATCCCAGTTTAGAACAAGAAAAGCTTAGGGCATTTATACCTAGTCATTTTCTGGAATCCAAAGGTATTATTAAGGGGGTAGATACGTTTTTTGACGAAGATTATATTTTACAAAACATAAAATCACCTAATAAAGTATTAAACATAAAAAGGTTTACTAAAAAGGTTATTACAAACGAACAAAAAACAATTTTTGTTAAAAAACAAACTGTGCTTGTCACATTTGAGGGTAATATACTACCAACGGAGGTTTACATTGATAGTGTTTTTTCCCAGTGGAAACTTATTATGGCAGGGTAACACAATGTTACAAATGCCTTAATTTTGGACATATCTCGAAGCAATGTAAATCAAATGAGGAACTTTGTATATCATGTAGTAAAAGCAAATCAGGGAGGCTGAGCATAAATGTACAGCTCTTAACATTTATTGTATAAATTGTAAAACGGGTACACATAAATCTAATTCTAAAAATTGTCCAGCTTTTATAAAACAACAAAGCATTAAAAAAATTATGATAGACAATAAAATTTCTTTTAAAGAAGCTGCAGAAAATTACGAAAATTCCTATGCTGTCGCTACCAGTAATAGGTTTTCCGCATTTAGTAATAATGATTATAATACTAATTTCCCAGTATTGCCTAATAAACAAAATACATTTACACCACACACTAGACAAGTACCTAAACCTACTTTTTCATTATCCCAACCTGTGGCAGGCAGTAGTCGGTCCACAAGTGACAATAGCAAAAAAAGAAAACATACTATTTCACCACCTCCTAGCTCAATGTTTCCTTTTGTTTTTGGACCCTCTACACCACTTCCCCCTAATAACACTACAACTAACACTTGTAATAACTAAGGAGGCCTAGAGGAAGGAGTTTAATCGACATACTTTAAAAATGGGCTTGATGTTTTGTTTAAATTATAGTTCTAAATATGTCCCTAGAGGGTACTAGTGTCAATGGGGATCATTCCAGGGCTGCTGTTTATATTGTATTTGTACAAAAATAGTACAAAGGTAAAATAGAAAATTTCAATCATTTTTAAATACGACACTATAAAGAACACTTACTACTTAATTTTAATAAGTTTTTATTTTACAAAATTATCAAAATTTTTAAAGAATTAAATAAAATGTGCTAAAATATGCACATAAGATAATTTTTTATTTTATTATACATATTTTGGTTTAATAATAATAATTTTAGTTTTATTTTATTGTTATTATTATTAGGTTATTTTAGCTTCAGCTTTCATTCCTCTGGAGGAGGAATTATTTACTTATCTTAAATAATCCCTAATATAGGGATAGGAACTTTAGACTGAAAAGTTGCATTTATGAATATAATAATGTTGCATTTCTGGAGACAGACATTAAGTTTATTTGAAAGAGTGCACTTCCGCGCTGGTCCCATAACAAACCAAGTCAGGATTGCGAGAGAGACAGGTACTAAACCTATTTTTTCTCTCTGCCGTACGTTGTTCGTGCGACAAAGCTGCCTATTTAATAACTGAATAAACAAAAAAATTTAATACTTACTACCATATGTCCATAAATTACGTTAGGCGTTATATTTTTTTATTTTTGGACCTCCCTCCTCCTTGGTAAGATTTGATTCAACTCCCCATCTCTCAATCTCACGTTAGATATATATTTATGGGAATGTAAAAAGCATTATTTTCCCGGAATTGGTTTTGTGTGTT
>JACEGR010008350.1:0-38033 GCA_014170235.1 Listronotus bonariensis
GGGTTTAGTTCAATAATTACACACACCTAATTAAAAATGTCATTTATTTGGTTTTTATAAAGATTTTTCTTACAGATAACCATGTCAATATTACCTTAAATTATCTGTTGAAAAGCACAAATTTAATATATCCACTGTTATCACTAATAAGTCAATCTTCAAAGTCCAATTGAAGGTAAAAACCACGAAACACACAATAAATGACAGAAAATGTAAGCAAACTTGGATGGTGGAGGGGAGGATAACCATCCTGAAGGTTTAAAAAGTATCCGTTGAAAGGAGCAACTTAAGGTGGCGCCACAGTAGCCAGAGGAGATTTTTTTAACCAATGAGCATGAATTATTAGAGTGAGATACAAAATGAAAAAGGACAGATGGATACAAAATAAAAAGGAAAGAAATGCCAAAATCCCTCCACTGGCTACTGTGGCGCCATACCAACTTGCTACATTCCGATGGCCACTTTTTCAACTTGTCCGCCATAAAAGATGGTTATCCTCCCCTCCACCATCCATAAAACAAACTGTCCAAACAAATCGGCCATTGAAAAATATCAAACACAAATATCGAATAACATTTTGGCGTGACTGCCTGCGGCAACGTTGTCAAGTTAAAATATTCAATTCATGGTATATTTTCTTTCTCTTAATTAGATGTAAGCCAAAAAAGGACATTAAAGTTTACATGCAGAAATTGTAAACAACTTGGCAACCAGGGCAAAGCGATGATTGCTCCATCTACGATAGCCTGCCATGATGAAAGACAAAGACATATTTATTGGAACTTGCGTTAAACCAGAAAGAGATAAATACAATGGATTAAAATGGATAAATTGTTAGGACCAGTTACTCGTCTCATTGTTGTCTCTGCTACAGGTTTAGTGAAAATAATATTTTAAAATTTTTGGCTCTTTTTATTTTTAGATTCCAAGATTGTCCCTAAACAAAGGTTTAACGGCTTTCGGTCGAAATTATTTTACAATAAATTAATTAAAGAATAAGTTCTTAGCGAGGCTGCCAGACGTGAACTGATCCCTTGGACGCGCCTTAAAAATGTGGAAAACTTTTTTATCAAGTGGGGCAGATTTTGTAACTAACAATGACTTTAAACATAAATATTTTTTGATGGATCAAGCTAAAGTTTCACTTTATTGTAGTAGTAGTAGTAGTTGTAGTACTTTTTTATCCAATACCAGAGACATCAATGAGACGAGTAACTGGTCCTAACAATTTGTCCATTGTATTTATCTCTTTCTGGTTTAACGCAAGTTCCAATAAATATGTCTTTCATCATGGCAGGCTAGCGTAGATGGAGCAATCATCGCTTTGCCCTGGTTGCCAAGTTGTTTACAATTTCTGCATGTAAACTTTAATGTCCTTTTGGGGCTTGCATCTAATTAGGAGAAAGAAAATATACCATGAATCGAATATTTTTAACTTGACAACGTTGCCGCAGGCATGTTTTCTGTGATTTATTGTGTGTTTCGTGGTTTTTACCTTTAATTGGACTTTGAATATTGACTTTTATTAGTGATCACAGTGTATATATTAAATTTGTGCTTTTCAATAGATAATTTAAGGTAATATTGACATGGTTATCTGTAAGAAAAATCTTTATAAAAACCAAATAAATTACATTTTTAATTAGGTGTGTGTAATTATTGAACTAAACCCCAGGATTTTATATTAATAGGAAACAAAAACAAGTACCTAACATTAAGGGCAAAAATAGCACAGCTATATAATTTGAATTTGGCGGGCAAACGATAAAGTCGACTCACGCGCCATTTGCATTTACCTTCCTTGAAGACAGACAAGGAAGGCCCAGCAGCTATCTCTCTCTCAGATAATTTATTTACATTTAGTTGCTCGTCTCATTGTTGTCTCTGATAATACATATTTCTTGCACAGTTGAAGCCTCTGTGGTGGGGAGCCCAAGAGGGGATTTCGGAACTTACTACAACGCGGCAGATTAATATATCGGAGGATACCTTGAACCCGGTTAAGTACCTCCACCAAATATTAGCGCCGTATACAAGGCCGATCATAAAAAACAAAAATATATCCATCAGAAATTTTTGAGCGCGTCCGATTAACATAGGCTAGGTTAATTACATGCTGAAAAGTGTATATTTCACTAATCGGACAATTTGAGAGTGACGTAAAAAAATTAAATTTGTAAAAAAATGTCATTTTGACATTCTCGAGCGTGGCTTTTTTTATTTAGAAGAAATTAATTTAAGGATAACAAAAAATTATAATCCGATACGATCCCAACGATTTCCACAAGCCAAAATAATATCAGTATGTTTTTTTTTATCTTTGGACAAACCACGAAGGCTTAAAGCCTAAATACTAACGTACCGTGGGTGTCTTAAGCGAGGTAAGAGAGAGTTTGTTGACACGGGACATAAATACTTGAAGATTTGGGGGAAGGAAAGACCTACGCGGGCAGCAGGTTCCACAACCTAGAAACTCTAGGGATAAAAGAACGAACAAAGTGGGAAGTTCGGGGCCTGTCCAGTTGGACCGTATAGGGATGCATACGCGCGGAACCACGAGTTTCTCTGTTGGGAACCGTAAGTGGAGGAACTATACTGGACAATTCTTTAGAGCAGAAGCCATGGAAGTACCTATAAAAAAGCGATAAATCCCCCACAGCCCGACGATGTGCAAGAGAGGGAAGCCTTTCTGTAAGTGAAGGATCATTAATAAGACGAATAGCTCTTCTTTGAATTGAATAGAATAGAATAGAAGAGTTTTGACATATTTAAAAATTCTAGCTGCTTCCTCCACCGATGAAAAGATATATATTATATAACATGTTTTCTTCTTATCGTCTAAGCTTTGCAGCCCAATAGGTCTCTATGACGCTCAAGTAAATCCCCATTTAGCATAGTGGGCTCCCCTACTACCCTACTAATGTTACAAAAAAGTATGCAATATTCGATAAAACGATAAATGCACAATAATACATCACAAACAAATTCAAAAATAAAAATCGTCTAAAAATGATTTCAATTCGGGTAAACATTACTTGCATTAATGTATGCAAGAAACTATAAAACAGATCTTGGTCCGAAATAGGTATTTATTTTTTGTCTACCAACACCATGTCGCGTACGACCTTGTCATTGTGTAAGGAATTTGGTTTGTCTGTTTTTCTTCGGAAAATTTTATTTACCTAATAATCAAGAAAAATATTTATTTATAGACAGTTAATTAATAAATATCATGTATTGATTCATTTTAATTCATTGGACATATTAGACTATTAGATTTTATATTAGATTTTAAAATACTTTATTAAGGTGCAAAATTAATTGATTTGAGATTAAAAAGAAATAAAATTAGCATTTTCTTTTCTCCCAAAAATGCTGATTTTCTGACAAATGTTATAACACAACTTATTGACATTTATGGTATTTTATAGCTATTTATGTATCAAGGGCGTTTATTATAGCTATTATGTATCAGGTCGAAATCTAGCCCTAGGGCCAGAGGCCCTCGGGCTATTTCGACCTTCAGGGCATTATAGTCCAGTAAAGCCCGTGGTGCATACAATGCTTTATGTTTTACCCAAAAAGAGTTTTTCAATGACTAATTACATTATTTATTCGCAATATAAAAAATAAGTTGCACCTGTACCTGTATACGTAAGTAGATAATGACTGGTGTTAAGTTTGACTTTGATGTTTCTATCAGTTAGTCAGTTGGCATTTTTTATTTAACGATTTGCTCAAAATGGAAGAAATTCCACAAAATATAAAAGAAAAGGCCATAAAGCGACCGAAAATCTTTTGCCAGTTAAATCAAGGCAACAGTATGATCGGGAGTATGGCATATTTGGTATTTGGAAAGATGCCAACGCAATTCTTCAAATAACCGAAACCGTTTTAATGGCATATTTTCGGGAACTGGTAAGTTATTGATTTTATTTTAATACATTTTTGTATAAACTTGATCTTTATTGTGAGAGAAATAAAATTGGATAAGCAATGAAATTTCCATATTAGCGCAGTAGGGCATTATAAGCGGGCATTATCATAATGCCCGCTTATAATGCCCTAGGTGTGATAGCAGGTATTATTGCTACCATAACATATTCCGTTTCTAAGGTATTACAGATCAATAATAGATGGGTAAAACATAAAAAAATATAGATTATAAGTGACAAAATTTAAAAAAATGATTAATGTTTAAGTGGCAAGAGCTGTTTTGTAGATAATTTAATTTCCTTTTAAGAATATGAATTGGTTGAAGGTTCAAGATTGACTGATTCCGAAATTTTGTTTAAAAAATACAACAAATGTTAAAAAATCAATAATTTTAATGACCTCTTAATGTTAAATTTAAGGGCTGGAAATTTAAGGTTAGCTTTTTTTCGTCGTATTGAACAATATTTTTAGTACCGTTAGAAAAAAATGTTTGTTTTTGTGGCCCAGTCTTGGACATGGACATGGACTTAAAGACCTTAGGCTTCAATTTAATATTACCGACTCTCCTGCAAATAGGTAATAATACTCAAATACCACAACTCCCATAATACTTCAAAATATTTCCTTTTTCCAAAATGTCCTTTGTTGCCTTATCCATTATTCCGCTGGTCCATTGTACTTTCTTCCATCATCCATCATCGTGGAATTGGACCGCTTTCGGCCGTTGGTCACTTGCCAGGGACAAACGACGTATTTGCGACTGTCGTTTGTTATGGGCTAATCGATCACAGCAGGCCGAGGCCGTGAAATTCTCCTGCGGGATGCTGGGTTGGGGAATAATGGGAATTGTCAAGGATAGAAAAATAGTGTAAGTACGTGTTTCCATTATTTATGTTATTATTAAAATTACCGAAAAACACACCTTTACTGTGCAAAAATTGATGTTGGATATCAGGCACGGCCGGTGACTTTTTCACAGGTTGGTCAAATTTTGTAAGCAACTAATTGTACCTCGCTATACAACGTGTTACATTTTATACAGAATCAGCTAAATAACATAACACATACGTAAGTGAGGAAAAGAGACAATCTAACGTGAATACCTGCATGTAAACATTTCTGATTGGATTAGTCACATAAGTCCTTTTTTTGTTGCTTTACTGGCCGAAATCCAAATACCTAGTATTTGCTTAACCAGTATACAAATAACATAATAGTTTATATCCTAACAAGTGCGAAAAGTTATACTTTCCCGCACGCGAAGTGCTGATGTCCGAACGCCGCAAAGCGGATATAGTATCTTAAAATAATAATAATATTGTTCCTGTATCAATTTAAAAGTTACCATGGTTAAAGTGTCAAAGTTTTTAGTTTTATAACTCTACATCTGTAAGTTACTTGTACATTTTTTATCTATACATTTTATGTAATGTGCTTGTTTCTTCATCTGTGTTGTAGTTTACTCTCCTGAAAAAGCTGTTAACCAATGGCGAAATATAGAATATATTAAGAAAATATATATATATATATATATATATATATATATATATATATATATATATATATATATATATATATATATATATATATATTTTAAGAAAATATATATATATATACAGTGCCACCAAGCATAGCAGAGAGATTTATTGTAAAGACAAAAGTGTACACCAGTGAAATGATCTTTTTTTTTTAAAGTATTTTTAAATAGAGGGAAAAAATGACATAACTATTAATTCTTAACAAGTATTTTAAATGTTTTATTATAACGTCAAAAATAAATCCAGCTTTCTCTTATGTCATATCTGTTAGTTCGCACCTTTCTCGTAGGTATACGCCAAGATGTAAGCCATTTAATTAAACATTGATCATTGTTTTGTAAGTTTAGGTATATGCAGATACTTGTATCACGAAAAAATAAGTTGAAAATGACATTTCAAAAAATATGCCGGCACTGTATCTATTAAAAAAAGAACCATGTAATCGTTTAAGGAAGTTTTAGCAACCAAAAGGACGTCATGCACTTTTCTACATACTCTGTATATACAGAATAATATCAGGCGGCGCCTTTTGACCACAATCAAGGCACAAAGGACATACAATCGCTTTATTAGAAGATCGAATTTCATTCTCTGGCCCGGCTATTCAGACCAACATCCGCAAAGTACCATTAAATGGCCGGTTTTGGCGGTTTCGTCCTTTTTTACTCCTTTTTTCGCTGATCTTGCTCGCAGGATTGCTGCTTGGGACAATTAAAATGCACAGGGTAAAGAATTATGGGCCAATCTAGCTTGGAAAATAATGGATTTACTAATGGTCTAAGATCCGAATAGGAAGCGACCTGCTCTCATCTGTTTACCGGATAAAAATTATTTTATATTAATAGTATTTAAACATTATTACTTAGGGTGTGTTAAAAAATCTTTTTTTTCATTTTGTTCTCTGAAAAACTGGTTGTTAGACACTTCAAAAAATTCTATTCAAGCATAAGCTTTTAATTTTAATAGAAACGTCCTCCGCCTTGTGGTTCTACATTTTTTCCTTATTATTGAAAAGAAAAAATATCTCTCAGTTCCTATTATATGAAAAAATATATCTTTTTAGAGAAAAGTGACCAAATATGGAATAGGGTCCCTAATATGGAATACCGGCATTTCTCTTACACGGAAACTCACACACGCAATTAGAGGGGTTTGTCTCTTTTTTTGTATGCCAATTCGCGAGTAGAAGAGGTAACATGTCAGTAGTGCAAGCTCTTTCGTCGCTGTTGTAACGTTTTTTTATCGCTTTCTCATAATTTTTTAAGGTATTTTTAAAATACTTATTTCTTGTAAATAAAAAAAATATATATAAAATTTAATTTAAAGTCGTCGGAAGATGTATCTGTATATTTTACAACAATTTGTGCAAAAATCTGCTCAAAATTTTGCAACATGACTTACAGAACTCAAGTTATGTTGTTGATGTTATCAAACATAAGCATATTAGCAAGTAAGCTAGATTCTGAATTAGTTGACTTAATACTTAGTCCCTTGCTCCCTGACTACATTTCATTTAAGTACACCATAAACCACTGAAATGAAGCAATTTGAATTCCAAGATTAAAAATTACGGAATAATGACGAACCTAAAATGTACATAGCCCTAAACTTAATGACACTTATCATTTGTCGCACGAAATACCGAACGTATCGATTAAACATTTTAAAAATACAGCTCTAATAAACGATTCGTGATTATTTCAATGTATATTGTGGACTAAACGGTCTTAGATTAATAATCGGATAAGACAATCCTGGAAAACTGGATACGGATCGACAGGACCGGACTTTACTAATTTTGGATTCAATTTCTAAAGTATTTTTGTCAATAGGCGGTTAAAACGTATTTTCTTACTGGTGAAACATAAATCTTTATGTATAGTTCTTTTCACGATCTAAAAAAGTGATTTAGGCTTGGGATGCAATAAAACTATAAACATTTTTGGATTAACTGTGCAGGGCAGTACCATACCTTATGACTAATGTGTAAAGTTTAGCAGTTGTATCACAGTGGTAATCTAAACTGGAAAATGTTTTTGGATGCTAAAAATAAACAATTTGGTACCCAGGCATCTTCTGACCCCGCATGTAAAATTTGGTATTCTTATACTTTTTTTGATGGACATCTTCAAACACACTATTACTGCAGAACTTTATACCTGGCAGTATGTAAAAAACAAAGACTTCTTTTGTACTTATAAGATACCATCAGATATAAATTGCCATTATTTTTTGATCACCTGCAAATAATGCATTGTAATTAAATATAATATTAAGAATAACCCAAAAGTTTTCTAGGGTTGGCTTCTTTCCTTCGTATCGCACTGTTGGAATAAGTCTCTTCAGTTTCTAGGTGAGTCCCAGATCGTTGCTCTTGATATATCCAAAGCTTTTGACCAGGTCTGGCATGCCGCACTTCTTAATAAACTTCCCTCCTATGGTCTTTCAACTAAACTCTGTACTTGGCTCTCTAGTTATCTATCTGATCGACCTATATTAGTTATTGTGGACGACCATTCTTTAAACTTTCACCAAGTAAATGCTGGAGTCCCTCAGGGCTCAGTTTTGTCACCAACATTGTTTCTTCTTCACATCAACGACCTTCTCTCGTCCACAACTAATTCCATTCATAGTTTCGTCGACGATAGTACTCTTCACTCCAGTTTTCAGGTTCCTAAACCCATCACTAAACCTGACTTGGAAAACAAACGCAGAGCGATGCAGATATCTCTTTCGCAGGATCTTAATTTAATATTGGATTGGGGCGCCAAAAATCTCGTCTATTTTAATGCATCCATAACACAATCATAACACAATCATGTTCCTTGTCGCGAACAGAGTCATCAAATACTCATCCTCTACTTATGAGCGGCAAAGTCTTACAGAGCAAAGACACCTTCAATCTTGTGGGCGTCACACTTGAAAGTAACCTTAACTGGCATAAACACATTGTATCTGTAGCCACGGCAGCTTCAAAAAAGCTTGGATTTCTGTTTCGAGCCAAAAAGTATTTTTCCACTTTTAATCTATATACTTTATATGTGTCCCAAATCGGACCTCCCTTGGAATATTGTTCTCATATCTGGGGCATGGCGTCCCCCACAACCCTAAGCATTCTTGATTCTATTCAAAGAAGAGCTATTCGTCTCATTAATGATCCCTCACTTACAGAAAGGCTTCCCTCTCTTGCCCATCGTCGGGCTGTGGGGGATTTATCGCTTTTTATAGGTACTTCCATGGCTTCTGCTCTGAAGAATTGTCCAATATAGTTCCTCCATTCACGGTTCTCAACAGAGAAACTTGTGGTTACACGCGTATGCATCCCTATACGGTCCAACTGGACAGGCCCCGAACTTCTCACTTTGTTCGTTCTTTTATCCCTAGAGTTTCTAGATTATGGAACCCGCTGCCCCCGGAGGTCTTACCTTCCCTCCCCTTGTGGCATCAGTTGGGTACCATTAGTCTCAAAAATGTTTAATTTTCGGGAGCTTTAAAGATGTTACCTGCCAATAGTGCAATATCACCTCGCCGTCACGTCACTTCAGGGCGCGCCTTGCTACAGGGACTTATTTACTAGTATTCTATGTTTAAACCTAAGAAAACCCCAAATCCTAACCTGGTTAAGTCAAAATAAAACATATTTCATTTATAGATATCAGAAGTATTTAAATATTTTACTTGGTACACCTTGACACGCAAGATGTGACCGTCTCATGTCATTTTGTCCTTTTTAGACGATAAAATATACAAGTGATTTTAATGATTGACTCAGATAATAAGACAGTTAATTTTGTAAAATTATTGTGTCTATTCGGCTTCGCTATTACGTTTTACGGTGATTTTTGGAATAGCATTAAATACGTCTATTAGAGGTAATTTGGGTAGTTAATTACGTAATAAAATTGTTGATCGGGTAATGGTATGACAGGTATCTTGGTCACGAGATTATAAGGACGATTTGAATGGGAAAAAGTAAATTATTTTATACGGGTGGGCTCAATAAGTGTAACAGATAGAGGAACAATTGGCATAAAAAGGGGAAAAAGATGGGTTAAACACAGGGCCGTATTAACTGTTTGAGGCGCCCTAGGCTAGAATTCCCGGAGCGCCTACTTTCCACCAAAAAATTTTTGAAGAGCAAAAAAAACAAAAAGGTCCTTTCCTCCGTAGCGCCTATTTTGAGTGCCAGGCGCCTTACTTCACCACCCATACTATAATTTGATGACCAAAAAAAAAAGGTCATTTCCCCCTTTCGCGCCTTTTTCATTCCAAAGCACCTTATTTATAGAGAAATTAGTCATCAAAAATCCTCACCCGACCTAAACTTTTTTAAAAACTCTCCTGTCTAGCGTCTATTACTCCCCTATCTGGAGCCTATTATTTCATGTCGCCCTAGGCTGTAGCCTAGTCACCCTAATGGTTAATACGGCACTGGGTAAACATCTAATAACTTGACACTTAGGCATAGGCCTTTGTGGGTTATATATACCTAGGTTATTTTTTCATACTGGGTTAGTAAGTTAGTAAAAAGTACTACAACTCCTAAATATCTTTAAAATCCAAAAAGCTACATTTACCAAATTTGAAATCTAAGAGGTTTTGGGCCAGTGGCGTACTTAGAGATATCGGGGCCCAGGGCGGAAAGCAAAGTTGGGGCTCTTTTTATATTTTTTTTTGGCTTTTTAAATTTTTGACAACCAAAAAATAAGGTCCGCACCTTTAAAATGAAGCCCCTTAAAAAGAAAATATGATTTACTTTCGTAAGGTCGAGGAGGGAGAGGGGGGCTCCCTTTTCTTATTTTCTTCTACTTGGACGAATTTAAACAACCAAAAAAGTCCTCACCCTCCAAATGGGACCCCTTCCAGGTACCCAAACAAACCAAAAAGCTCAAAACAACGCTTCTTAACCCTAATATGTACCTTATTTTGTATGAGAACCCCCAGTTGGGGGCCTCCCTCTGTCTGGGGGCTCGGAGCGGATCGCCTCCCTCCCCTGCCCCACGATCGGTACGCTAGTGTTTTGGGCATCAAAAATTTAATAGTAATATCTGCATCGTTGCCAGATTTTCCTGTTTTTCTTTTCATTTTTTAAAAATGAGTGTAAAAATATCACCCTTAAATAAACTTAGCTGACTGCATTTGTCGCACCTTTTAGAAACACTCTGTATATCAATGCGTCCCCGTAATTTTTCCATATTTATAACCACTATAACAACTTTTAAATTATGTAAAATTATCGTGTCTGTCTATACGTTTGTAACTCTCCGTTTTTCTGCAATTATTAATCAAAAAGTTTAAAGTCGCGACTTGTCGATGTATTTTTACTTTAAAAAGTAAAAACTTTCATGCTGGAAGTTACAAGTGAAGACTCGAGAACATGCAACTTAAATGCAACAAAGTTATCGGGAGATGTTGGAGCATAAAAGGTTCTAGAGTACGATAAAGTCTGTAATATACAGGGTGTCTCTTAAAAGTGGAAAAAAGTGCTGCCATAAATTCTTTAGGCTGAAATATGATCCCTTACTAAACTTACCTGATTGATAGCATTTTCTGCACCTTTTAAAAACACTCTGTATATCAATGCGTCCCCGTAATTTTTCCATATTTATAACCACTATTACAACTTTTAAATTATGTAAAATTATCGTGTCTGTCTATACGCTTGTAACTTCCGTTTCTCTGCAATTATTAATCAAAAAGTTTAAAGTCGCGACTTGTCGATGTATTTTTACTTTAAAAAGTAAAAACTTTCATGCTGGAAGTTACAAGTGAAGACTCGAGAACATGCAACTCAAATGCAACAAAGTTATCGGGAGATGTTGAAGCATACAAGGTTCTAGAGTACGATACAGTCTGTAATATACAGGGTGTCTCTTAAAAGTGGAAAAAAGTGCTGCCATAAATTCTTTAGGCTGAAATATGATCCCTTACTAAACTTACCTGATTGATAGCATTTTCCTCACCTTTTAAAAACACTCTGTATATCAATGTGTCCCCGTAATTTTTCCATATTTATAACCACTATTACAACTTTTAAATTATGTAAAATTATCGTGTCTGTCTATACAGTTGTAACTTCCGTTTTTCTGCAATTATTAATCAAAAAGTTTAAAGTCGCGACTTGTCGATGTATTTTTACTTTAAAAAGTAAAAACTTTCATGCTGGAAGTTACAAGTGAAGACTCGAGAACATGCAACTCAAATGCAACAAAGTTATTAAGAGATGTTGAAGCATAAAAGGTTCTAGAGTACGATAAAGTCTGTAATATACAGGGTGTCTCTTAAAAGTGGAAAAAAGTGCTGCCATAAATCTTTTAGGCTGAAATATGATCCTTTAAATAAACTTACCTGAGTAATAGCATTTTCCTCACCTTTTAAAAACACTCTGTATATCAATGCGTCCCCGTAATTTTTCCATATTTATAACCACTATTACAACTTTAAAATTATGTAAAATTATCGTGTCTGTCTATACGTTTGTAACTTCCGTTTCTCTGCAATTATTAATCAAAAAGTTTAAAGTCGCGACTTGTCGATGTATTTTTACTTTAAAAGTAAAAACTTTCATGCTGGAAGTTACAAGTGAAGACTCGAGAACATGCAACTTAAATGCAACAAAGTTATTGAGAGATGTTGAAGCATAAAAGGTTCTAGAGTACGATAAAGTCCGTTATATACAGGGTATCTCTTAAAACTGAAAAAAGTGCTGCCATAAATCTTTTAGGCTAAAATATGATCCTTTAAATAAACTTACCCGAGTGATAGCATTCTCCTCACCTTTTATAAACACTCTGTATATCAATGCGTCCCCGTAATTTTTCCATATTTATAACCACTATTACAACTTTTAAATTATGTAAAATTATCGTGTCTGTCTATACGCTTGTAACTTCCGTTTTTCTGCAATAATTAATCAAAAAGTTTAAAGTCGCGACTTGTCGATGTATTTTTACTTTAAAAAGTAAAAACTTTCATGCTGGAAGTTACAAGTGAAGACTCCAGAACATGCAACTCAAATACAACAAAGTTATCGGGAGATGTTGAAGCATAAAAGGTTCTAGAGTACGATAAAGTCCGTAATATACAGGGTGTCTCTTAAAAGAGGAAAAAAGTGCTGTCATAGATTCTTCAGGCTGAAATATGATTCCTTACTAAACTAACCTGATTGATAGCATTTTCTACACTTTTTAGAGATACTTTGTATGTCAATGTGTCCCCGTAATTTTTCCATATTTATAACCACTATAACAACTTTTAAATTATGTAAAATTGTCGTGTCTGTCTATACGCTTGTAACTTCCGTTTTTCTGCAATTATTAATCAAAAAGTTTAAAGTCGCGACTTGTCGATGTATTTTTACTTTAAAAAGTAAAAACTTTCATGCTGGAAGTTACAAGTGAAGACTCGAGAACATGCAACTCAAATGCAACTAAGTTATCGGGAGATTTTGAAGCATAAAAGGTTCTAGAGTACGATAAAGTCTGTAATATACAGGGTGCCTCTTAAAACTGGAAAAAAGTGATGCCATAAATTCTTTAGGCTAAAATATGACATTTATATAAACTTACCTGAGTAATAGCATTTTCCTTACCTTTTAAAAACACTCTGTATATCAATGCGTCCCAGTAATTTTTCCATATTTATAACCACTATTACAACTTTTAAATTATGTAAAATTATCGTGTCTGTCTATACAGTTGTAACTTCCGTTTTTCTGCAATTATTAATCAAAAAGTTTAAAGTCGCGACTTGTCGATGTATTTTTACTTTAAAAAGTAAAAACTTTCATGCTGGAAGTTACAAGTGAAGACTCGAGAACATGCAACTTAAATGCAACAAAGTTATCAAGAGATGTTGGAGCATAAAAGGTTGCAGAGTACGATAAAGTCTGTAATATACAGGGTGTCTCTTAAAAGTGGAAAAAAGTGCTGCCATAAATTCTTTGGGTTGAAATATGATCCCTTACTAAACTTACCTGATTGATAGCATTTTCTGCACCGTTTAGAGATACTCAGTATGTCAATGCGTCCCCGTAATTTTTCCATATTTATAACCACCATTACAACTTTTAAATTATGTAAAACCATCCGTTCTATACATGGTGTTTATTATGGATTTTTACCACTAGATATAGTGTTAATTTAGTTTGTTTTGGTTCATCTCAAGATAAATTGTATATTTTAGATTGTCAAAGATATTTCATTTATAATCTTCGTATTTTATGGTTTTAGTTATGTACAGGGTGGCGACTTTTCGTTGATCTGGCAGGGTATAGCGAAAACTAAAAGAGATAGAAAAATCTGATTGCGCAATCTCGATTTCAATTTTTGAAACAAATTCAATGGTGAAAGTAAGTCATAGCTAACTTGATTCGTTTTGGAGATACAGAGTGTTTTTCAAATTTTGTCAATTTGGCGAGGCACTTGTAACTCGCTAGATATTAGAGATAGAAAATAAACTATAAATAGAGAAGTTTTAGGAATTTTTAGTGGCATAGCTATATTTTTTCCATTGACTTTTAATTTAAAGTTATTACACAACACTTTTAAATGGAACACCCTGTATATTTTATCACCAATAAAAGCCGTAAAAATACCACATTTAATATATTTAATTTGTCATAGTTTCAGAAATATTTCTATCCTATACGGCGCTTCCATATATGGCGGTCTAAATATTCGTGGTAGACTCGTTAATAGGAACCCCCCTAAACCGGTAACAGTATCTAATATATTGTTCTAAACATAGTGAATACTTATTCCCATCGTACAGTTCTAATACTTTGCATGATCGAAGGTTTTCTGTTTAAAATGCAGTTGCCTGTTAAAACGGTGTAAATAACTCCATCGCCGGGTTATTTAAATGATTTATAAAATTTTCTTTAATTAATTATAGCAGAAGTTATGAAAACTATCAACCGTATTGTAGAGATATTAATGTAACAACGCGTGATTTATTTATTATTTGTGTAGAATATTGAAAATTTATTTATATTTTGTGTCGAATATTCAAAACTGAAAACTATTTTTAAGAGGCATTTTCTATGATAATGATATAAAATACGGGGTGTCCCAACTCTGTTTATTAATGATGATGGCCTTTTTGATGGGTACACGCCTGGAATGAATCGGACCGCTTCGGTCCTGGTCCCGGGGTATACGAGCAGACCCTGTTCAGCCCTATTGACCCCTATGAACTGGCCGGTCGCCTAAAACAAAATAAAAGAAAAACCCCCAAAAAATTCTAATTAAAAACGATGTTTCGGTGGCAAGTCTGCCACCGTTGTCAGGTTAAAAATAGAGTTAAAAAATAAAAATAAAAAAATTAACCAATATTTAAATTAAAAATGATTAACATTTTATGCCATTTAGATAATATCGCAAATTGAAAATAGTTTGACATATGTGTCATGAGTGACATAAGTAACTGGTGTATTTATTATTAAGACAAAAAGGGGATGAGTTAGTTGATTTTTAGTTTTAGTTTAGCGAGTAATTAAGTATTCTCGTGCGTGCGGACAGTAAAAATGGGGAAAGTAGTTTAGTGTAGTAGCTGTCCACATACACGAAAATACTTAATTATAGATGAGTCCACATTTAGTTCATTATGAAAGTATTACCGCAAAGTACACAAAAAATGATAAAGTACATAAACCCTTTTGTGAACAATGATTTATTGCAGCAAAAAATATTCAACCCGACGAGTTTCTAGTTCCACGCGACGTGCCACCAGTTTTATGGCAAGACAGAGGCGAAATAAGAGGATGTTTTTATATACGTGACATGTGTTTAAGCAGTGTTTTTTATTTATCTAAAAATATGAAATCAGGCTCTGTCAGCGCTATGTGCTTTCGAAAAGGTTTGTTTACTTTATCATTTTTTGTGTACTTGGCGGTATTGCTTTTAGAATGAAATAAATGTGGACCCACCTATACTAGCTACTCGACTAAATTACTAGCCGTACCTGAACAAGGCATTAGGGAAAGCGAGTTACACGTGCTTGGCCAAATTGACAAAATTTAAAAAACATTTGGTATCTCCAAAACGAATCAAGTTAGCAATGATTTACTTTTACCAATAAATTCGTTTTAAAAATCAAAATCGGGATTGTACAATCAGATTTGTTCTATCTCTTTTAGTTTTCGCTATACCTTGCAAGGTCAACAAAATGGCGCTACCCTTTACAAACCTCGATTTGGGAGTTGGTGTGTCTTCCCCATGGGCGTATATAAGGGGGCTTGAACCACCTCCTTATCATGAGTCAAGGTTAGTTTATATTTATAAGGTTGCGACATATCTTCAACTTTTAGGCGGTTCGAGGTCGGGGACGCAAGGAAGGGCACTTCACGAAGAAAAGTTAGCAAGACTGGGTAAAATCAAAGCTGATGATCAATCCAGTGGCGTCTAGAATTTGCGCATTTAATTTTGCATTGTTTTGGAAGTGATATTTTTTGAAGGATGTAATTCCAAATGTTTTTTATTTACAGTAAAAGAATTTACAAATTAATAATAATTATAAACTGTTGTGTAAACGGTTGTTCTGATAATACAATAAACTGTATATCTCCAGCACTGAACAACATGGCCGAAAAATGGGAGATGTGACGTCATTACACGTCAAAGCAATATTGTGAACACCTAGTATAAAAAAAGTATACATTTTGGAAATTTTAAAAATATACATTTTTGGGAATTTTAAAATAAGTATACATTTTAATTAGTTTACTTGACCTTGGGAAATTTGCTACATAAAAATATACGTGAGGTGTCAAGGTCTTAAAAGTATAAATTAAACAATTTTCTAGGTTACTTTTATAATACAAAGCGTACAAATGCAAAACAAACACTGGAAAATTTGATATTTAAAGATGAGAGAAAGAAATTAAAAGGGGATTTTATCAGATAAGAAGTATGTAGTAAAAGTGACGTTAAGTATAAAGTTAAAGTTTTAGTTAAGCCCCCGTACGGGCTACCCAGAATGGGGGTATGCCCGTACTAAATTTAGTTAGTCAAATAAGTTAAGTTGGTTTTTAAAAAATGCAAAGTTAGTTTTAATGGTCCACCGGTCTCATTGTCCCAAGAAGATAGTTCCATATGGTACATTTGCCCAGTGACGTAAAGTGGTCCATAATGTAATTACAAAATATACACGTCACAATATGGCCGAATGTCGCGACCCTAAATTTGGATGAAAAAGTCCTTTCATTTGCTCTTTCCAAATGTTTTTAGAGATGTAGTGAGGAAAGAAGGTGGGTGTTTTGAAAGTGGAGACCTTTTTTTTGCTCCTCAAAACTTATAGGGTACCCAATTTCTTGGCACTCAAAAACACTCTCCATAAAAGCTATATATACGTCCATGGCCTCTCCTCTCCCTTAATATGCCCTAGCAACGTAAACTCCTTTATTTTATGGCATATCATTTAAAAATTGTCAATAAATGCCCATCTGAGAGCCCAGAAGTCAATTTCCCGGCAAGGTGTGGAATACAGGGTGTTGTGTCACACGAGGCGTACAAATTACCACGAGTTGACAGTCAAATTGTATTTAAATCGAGGTATAACGATGCGTGAAGTGATGTATTAGTTCCGTCGATTCAAAGACCTATTGCTAATCGGTAGATTGCCGCACCCATATTATGGTTACTATTATTTATTGTGTACAGTTGCGGTCATAAAGGGGGTTAGTTGCATTTAAAATAATTAAAAAATCGATTTTTTTGTTATTTAATTATAGATAGTCGCTGGGCCAGTATTGAAATTCAGAGCAAAGACACCTCAATCTTGTGGGCGCACTGATCTCGATGGATTGCCAATGTTATAACCTGCGCGAAACAAAAGTTACATTTCACGGGCGAAAAACCGGTGTGAGCGCAAGCCAGTTGAGAGTAAACGCACCCGGCGCCAAACAAACTATCCGCATTATTGGAAAGAATTTGTTGACGGCGTCCTGATTTTCTGTTCGAAGTACGGTAGCTAATGCGCGTCACGGTCAGACCGCGGACGAAGGGTACGGGGTGCGGGTGTTTGTATTTTGCCATGGCTTTTAGAGCTCTTTCAGACGAAGATACTGTATGCGAGATACGCGTATCCAAGATACAGGTATTGCATATAAATAAATTGGACTTTTCACACTGTGCTGACGCTGCGTCTGAAAGGGCTCTTAAGCGCGCATGTTCGTCCACCCATTCATTTGTTTACTGCGCGAGGTCGTAAAATCCGAAAAATGCTTTTTGTCACTGCGGATCTAAATGTAGGTTATCTATGTGTGGGCGTCACATTTGAAAGTAACCTTAACTGGCATAAACACATTGTATCTATAGCCACGGCAGCTTCAAAAAAGCTTGGATTTCTCTTTCGAGTCAAAAAGTATTTTTCCCCTTCTAATTTATACAGTTTATATGTGTCCCAAATCCGACCTCCCTTGGAATATTGTACTCATATCTGGGGCATGGCGTCCCCTACAACCCTAAGCATTCTTGATTCTATTCAAAGAAGAGCTATTCGTCTCATTTATGATCCTTCACTTACAGAAAGGCTTCCTTCTTTTGCTCATCGTCGGGCTGTGGGGGATTTATCGCTTTTTTATAGGTACTTACGTGGCTTTTGCTCTAAAGAATTGTCCAGTATAGTTCCTCCACTCACGGTTCCCACCAGAAAAACTCGTGGTGCCTTGCGTATGCATCCCTATACGGTCCAACTGAACAGGCCCCGATCTTCCCACTTTGTTCGTTCTTTTATCCCTGGAGTTTCTAGAATGTGAAACCTGCTGTCTGCGGAGGTCTTTCCTTCACCCCCAAATCTTTAAGTATTTAAGTCCCGTATCAACAAACTTCCTCTTACCTCGCTTAAGACACCCACGGTACGTTAGTATTTAGGGTTTTAGCCTTCGTACTTGTCCAAATATTAAAAAAAAACCTTTTTAGGGCGGTTCCTTTTAATGAGACGACCACGAATATTCATACCGCCATATATGGAAGCGGCGGTTAATCCCAGCCTGCCAATGTCAAATGTTTCGGGCGTCGGACTGGGCAAGCGCGTCACTTTTTTGTTGGACAAGTTGACAACAATGTTTTACATGCAATTTTGAAATATTGTGCCAAAAATCGGTACATAACTTTAAACGGTGATTTCTGATGTTATTTTATGATGAAAAGTTCCTTTAAACATATGTCCGGAGATGCTTCGTTTCTGAGATAAAGGGCGTTAAAGTTTTTAAAAAGTCGGTATTTTATAAATATCTTAAATACCTTTAAACCGATTGGGTTTAAATTTGCTTCGTTTATTTTATGTAATAAAGCGCTTGCAAACCTTTAACTAGATTGACTCCATTGGTGTCTCAGTGGGCACCATAGCCAATATTATTGAAAGAAAAATGTACGCCACTGTCTTTTTATGTAGTTTTTACATTTTTTTCCTGTGAAGCAACTAAAAATAATTTTTTTCTGTCGTACAATTTCTTTCGTATCTGGCTTCGTATTTAAAATATTTATAAAATACCGACTTTTTGAAAAAATTACGCTTTGTATCTCAGAAACGAAGCAAGTCTGCACATATATTTATAGGAACTTCTCCTCCTAAAATGATATAAGAATCACCCTTTAAAGTTTCGTACCATAGTTAGGAAATACCCTGTATTTTAATTTGGAAACATTTTTTTAGGCCGCCCTGTTCATCCAACATACAAGTATTTTTTATGGAAATTAATTTTTTCATCAAGAAGAACTTTTCATGAAAAGGCATATTTTTTGATACGTTAATAATAGAAAAGTTTCTCATTTGGTAAGAGCTTCCAAAGACATGTTGTATACGATGCCATATATAAAATTGTAGCTGAATGACGTTTTTTTTTTAATATTTAAAGCAAATTCACTAGCCTACTCTTGAAAATCATCGCTAAGACTACCTGGCGACAAAAAATGCAAAAATTCTCAATTCAGCAGCGACTTTTAAAAAAATGCTATATGAAAATCTATAGTAATTTTCAGAGGCGGCTCGATGCGATGGAGAACAGGGGAGGCTTAAGTCATAAAGACTATATATAGACAGAAAAGGCCGGTAATTTTTTTGGGGTACCGCATTTTAAGCAAAATACGTTATATTTGCATAAATGCAAACAAAAATTATGGATTATCGCACGTATGGGTTAATTTAGGGGAGGTTAAGCCTTCCTTGCCTCCTCTGACGAGCCGCCAGTGGTAAATTTACGTGTTTAAAATAAGGCTGGGAACCGAAACCGGTTTTTCGGTTAACTAGTTAACCGGTTTTCGGTTAACCGCGGTTTTGGCCAAAACCGAAAACCGGTATTCGAAAACCGGTTTCGAATACCGGTTAACCGGTTTTGAATATCGATTAACCGGTTTTAAAAAGCGGTTTTCAAATACCGGTTTTTCGAATACCGGTTTTTGGATAATCGGACCAAAATGGAAAAGCGGTTCTTCGAATATCAATTAATAGGTTTTTGGTTGATTGCGGTTTATATCTAAAAAAAAGAAAAACCGTTCATTTTGTAAAATCGAATATTGGTTGACAGATCATACAGGGTGGTTCATTTAACCTTAGACATGCAAATAACCAGAAAACGGCCCATTTTAGAAGAAAATTTTTCTAGTAAGAATTGTTTGAAATAAAGGGGCAAATTTAATGGTCTTATAAAATAAAAAATACAACTTACTATAATAATACACTAAATTAAAATTTAAAAATCACCACTTTTCCTTTTTTGTTTTTTATTAACCAATAAATCAAGAAGAAACACCGAAAATAGAATACCAATTTTAAATAAAGAGGAAAAAATGAATTATGTATGTATGTATGGAATTTTTACATCACCTTTTAGAATTTTGCATTTTATTAACAGGGATGTTATATTTTTATTCTTATTTATATTTAACCAATTTCTTTTAAAGAATATTCCAGGATGAATAATGATTATCACTTAACACCACAGCTCATGGGCAAATCCGTAATCAACGCAAAAACGATTAATAGAGAATAATTACTTTCCGATTTTCTGTTAACTGTGGTTTTGAAATACCTTTTTCGGTTTTGAGAACCGTTTTTGGTTTTCGGTTTTAAAGACCGTTTTCGGTTTTCGGTTATAAAAACCGATTTTGGTGTATCGGTTTTGAAAACCGTTTTCGGTTTTTCGGTTTAAAAACCCGGTTTCGGATTTTTAGTTTTAAAAACCGGTTTCTGGTTTTCGGTTTTAAAAACCGGTTTTAATACCGGTTTTTAAAACCGGTTTTTAAATATTCGGTTAACCGGTTTTGTTTTTTTCCGGTTTTTGCCAGCCCTACTTTAAAACGAATAGAATAACGTACAAATAGGGTCTGTGCGTCTGTGCGTCTGTGCGTCTGTGCGTCTGTGCATCTCTTCGTCTAACACAATAAAGAATTATTGCAAGTTGCCTTATTAAGCTCGGGAATTATTAATACCGGCCTTATTTAAATAGTGCTTGTACCCAATATTTAGAGTTATTGCAAATCATGTTGACAGTACCATTAACCTAAAAAAATGGAAGAAATTTAGTAGTTTTTCTTTATTGTTTTGTGTTGGAGGGTTTTTTTAACACAATTACACAAATACATTTGAAAAAGCAGGATTTTAGGTATGTTTACTTCTATAATTTTCGATTTTGTGCTTGGCAGCCGTTCGCAGCCGTTCGGTTTACACGAACGGTTCCGAAGTTGAAATAAAACCAAAAGAAGGCACGACCTAAAACCGAAATAAATAAAGCCAGGCACTATCCTTATTAAGGGAGTCCTTATCCCACCATGCATCTGCGAAAGCTCAGATGTCAAAATAAGGCCGGTATTATTAGTGCCTGGCCTTATTTACTGTGCAATATTTCTCTATTGTGACTTTAAATTGCACTGTAAAAATTACAATTAATAAAAGTATCACTAAATATACTTTACGTTATTAGAACAAAAAAATAAGGCCACCTTCCCACAAAATGATTATATAAACTAAAAATGGTTCGAAATAATGAGGTCCACAGGAAATTGGTAAAATAAAACCTACATTATCCAATTATAAAAGTTTCTGGCAGTGCAATAAAATTTAATGTAAAACGAGGTGGAAATATAAAAATATACAAACGGTAAAAATATGAGATACCTACATAAATTTATCAAAATTTTGATCAACCTTGTCGAGATAATTTAGAGATTATTCTTTTGTGCTAAGTTGATGGACATGGATGAGAATAATAAGTTATTTCACGACCGTTAAAATAAATGCAGTTTTTTAAATCGTTACCATGAAGATAAAGCACTCCATTCTAGTACCTACACTATAAGTGTTAAAAAAGTGAGCTTTTTTCACACTTTAAATTGGTGTTTTGTTTCCATGTCTACTACAATGAACTTAAATCTTAATTTATGCAATGTAACAGTAAACGCGACATCAACTTAATCAAAGGGCCAAGTTACCTTTGATTTCGTCATTATTTCTTTTAGTTTATGTGTCACTAAAATTTGAAAGTTTGCAAATAAATTTAATAGAAATTATTTAAAATTATTAGTAAAAATAAGTTTGGATGACTAAAAGATTAATTAAAAAAACTAAAAAACACGCTTTTATATGCAACCGAACTAAAAATTAGAAAATAATTTTTCATTAAAAAAATATTGTCATTTCATAGTAAAAAGCGTGGGGTGCATTTTACTATTTTTTCATAACTTTTCCATCATAGATATTTGCAAATATAATAATTATAACATTTAATATATTTATCACCCCACGCTTTTTACTATGAAATGACAATATTTTTTTTAATGAAAAATTATTTTCTAATTTTTAGTTCGGTTGCATATAAAAGCGTGTTTTTTTAGTTTTTAAACTATTAATTATTTTTCATTTTTTAGTTTCTGCTACTCTTGACAAAATGGCGAAAAAATTTTTTAATGAACAAGAGTGGCAAATTTTAAAATTTTTCCAACAGATTGCAACTCACTAAAAAATTTCTTCTTCATTAAGTAGCAAAGTTTGAAATTTTGCCAACAGATGGCAATCCAGGCAATGTTTGGACCGTTGCCAATATATTGCAACCCACTAAAAAATTTCTTCTTCATTTAATAGCAAAGTTTGAAATGTTGCCAACAGATGGCAACCTAGGTGTTGTTTTTATAATATAATGGAATTTTTTTTTCCTGGCGATCCAAAAAAGATAACGGGATACTGTTTGCAGATTATTGCATTGTCATGTTTCCTTAATACGTGTGCAAAGTTTCAAAGAAATCGAATAGCTGGAAGTTGGTTAAAATTAGGCTCAAAGATTCCGTTACATAGCCAGATAGTTACAACCCAAGTTAATAAAAAGCGTGTTAACGGCATTTATTAACTGTTATTGTTCATAAAAATTGAACACCAATGGTGCAACTAACCCTATTGTGTAAAAGAACTTATTAATTTTTATTGTTCATAAAAATTGAACACCAATGGTGCAACTAACCAAATTGTGTAAAAACTAAAAAATTTCTTCTTCATTTAATAGCAAAGTTTGAAATGTTGCCAACAGATGGCATCCTAGGTGTTGTTTTTATAATATAATGGAATTTTTTTCCTGGCGATCCAAAAAGATAACGGGATACTGTTTGCAGATTATTGCATTGTCATGTTTCCTTAATACGTGTGCAAAGTTTCAAAGAAATCGAATAGCTGGAAGTTGGTTAAAATTAGGCTCAAAGATTCCGTTACATAGCCAGCCAGATTGATAGATTGATAGATAGTTACAACCCAAGTTAATAAAAGCGTGTTAAAAGGAATGTATACTGTTTTAGCATTATTTCTATAAAGAGTAAGTACATACAATTTTATTAAATTTAAATTACGGCACAGTTATGAAAAGGTTACTTGTCTTTTAAAAAATAAGGAGAGCTATGATTTTTGTTGCAATATAATGGCTGTGCTGTGAAAAATAAAATTATTAAGTTTAAATAAATAAAACGTGTATAACCTGGTAATTTGGGTAGTTTCTATACGGTCGTAGGAAAAAATTAGTATGTAACACATGCATAACGTGTCTTTTTTACTCATGGGATTGCCGCAAACGCCCCATTCGTAAAAAAAAGCATCACTTTATGCGAAGACATTATTTACTATTACCTTTGTTCGCGGGTCTAGTAATGAACTGATTCTGAACCCAGAACCGAACTGGTTTAAAATTGTTTTAAAGCGCATGTCTAGTTATTTATTAGTTCCGGAATTTTTATTTACCGCGAACGATTTTCTATACAGCTGAGGATGTATTCTAACCATAGCCTTTTGGATTTAGGATTTTTCATGGTTAAATTGAATACTACACAAAAAAATTAAATTCAAACAAAAGGTAAATTGTTATACTGTCGAAAGCCACTCGAGGGTCTCTCGGCGGAAGACGAGGGATTCCTGCCTCCTCTCGTTTTTTAACATAAGTTTGTGTATTTAACTAAAGATAAAATTCAAATGGTAGAAATGGTAAAATCTTGTTATATTGTCTATATTTTTTTATTAAATCTATTATAAAATTTATTTTATTGAATACATACATTTATACGGAATACAAATTAAAAATCCTTTGTTTATATACGCTCAAGAATCGCAAAAATATAAAAAAAATATTCAACAGGTATATTAACCCGCATAAAAAGTGGCAGAAACAAATAAACTGTAATATAACGGTTTATTTTTGTACCACACAAGCAGAAAACAGCTGACCATGTCGACAATGATGACAAATTCCGAACTGAACCTTTAGTTCCAACAAAAATCCCAGGACTGCTAATCAGGTTACGAACCGGTAACGAACTGATTCCATTATAACCAGCGAACACAGAACTGTTACTAAAAATTCAGGATTTTACTAACCGCGAACGCTGCTTTTTCACTGCGCATGCGAATAGTCCCAGAACCGGTTCAGAATCGAACCCGCGAACAAAGCTATTATTTGTAAAGATACAAATAGAATTGGTAATAACAAACCTGCACACATGAAATAAAATTCTTGCAAGAAGAGTATGGAATTTCTTTAATTTAAAACAATTTTTCTGAAAAGAAAGCAATATTTTTGCATCAAGAAATTACTTTATCTTCTTATAAAATAATGTTACACACACACACAGTTTGTGTTAAATAGAGAATATTAAGTTATAGTTAGAACCATATTTATTTCATTCTAAAAGCGATGCTGCCCAGCGCCTGAAAAATTATAAAGTAAACAAACCACATAGCTTCTGACAGAGCCTGATTACATAGTTTTTAAATAAATAAATAAAAATATTGCGAAAACAAGTATCATGTACTTAAAAGACATCCTTTTATTTCGGCTCTGGTGTGCGATAAAACCTGTAACGCGTGGCGTAGTCGTCGGGTTGAATATTTTTTGCTGCAATAAATCATTGTTCACAAAAGGGTTTATTTGCTTTATCATTGTTTGTGTGCCTTGGCGGCATTGCTTTCAGAATAAAATAAGTATGTGTTTAACTATAAGCGATATTTAAGGAGACCTACTCTTTTTAAGTACCATGACACCAATGTTGAGGCTTAATAAGATGAACAGAAACTAGAACTACGCAGCTTTAATTAACTAGAAGTAACCAGGTCACTACAACTCTTAGTAAAACTTTTTGGTCTTTAAGCAATTTAAAAAAAAATCAACAATAATTTTGAAAGGGTTAATGAAACAACTCATAGGCATTTAGGAAAACATAAATGTTTTTGTAAAAAATCGATAGTTTTTGAAATATTAGCACTCAAAAATCGTTAAAATTATCCTCTGTGATCAGATTTTTCATTGTCACACCTAGAGAAATTCATATTTTTTTATTTAAATTTCAGTTTTGCAGTACTAAATAGCAATTTCATTGACCAAAGATCAATATTATCAATATTAAACTAAAAGTTTTCTCTAAAATATCTACAGTGTCCACGGATGGACTTAACTATACTTGTATTTTTTTTATATTTCAAAGGAAGTTATTCTTTATATAAACTTTTGCTCTATCTGAAATAGTAGAAGTGTTAATACAAATCGTCATATGATATACAGGAATACAGGATAGTTCAAAATTGCTAAAATTTATTAAAGTGTGAATATCTCCGAAACCATCGACCTTACTGAGAAAATTTTATCTTCTTTTGGATGCTTATAAGTTGTGCCATTAGACTGTTTAATATTATCGTTGACTTTTCGAACACACGTACCTACTTAATATAAGAGGTTATATCCATGTTCAGCCAAATCAAAAGGTTCATAGATAACCAAAGCATTATTTGTTTAACGATTACCTGTTAGTGTTTTTACACGAGTTGTCGGCTTGCTATCCATACATTTCCTATGAATCGTTTGATTGGATTGAACGTGTATAATTTATTAATTATAAATTATTATATAAATAAATGCTGGAGTGCCTCAGGGTTCCGTACTAGCACCAACTTTGTTTCTTCTTCACATCAACGACCTTCTTTCTTCCACAACCAATCCCATTCATAATTATGCTGACGATAGTACCCTTCACTCCACTTTTCAGGTTCCCAAACCAATCTCTTAACCCGACTTGGAAAGCAAACGCAGGGCGATGCAGATATCTCTTTTACAGGATTTCAATTTGATATTGGATTGGGGCGCCAAAAATCTCGTTCAATTTAATGCATCCAAAACACAATCATGTTCTTTGTCGCGAAAACAAAAAAATAAAAACACTCACCCTTTGCTTATGCGCGGCCAGGTTTTGCAGAGCGGGGGCACATTCAACCTTGAGGACGTCACATTTGAGAATAACCTTAACTGGCATAAACATATTATATCTATAGCCACCGCGGCTTCAAAAAGCTTGGATTTTTCCGAGCCAAAAGTATTTTTCTCCTTCCAATTTATATACTTTGTATGAGTCCCAAATTTGACCCTCTCTGGAATATTGTTCTCATGTCTGGAGAATGGCATCCTCTACAACCCTCAGCATTCTTGATGCCATTCAAAGAAAAGCTGTTCGTCTTATTAATGATCCTTTACTTAGGGTAGGGCGGGGCTAGTTGAGCATAGAGGTAAGTTGGGCAATCAAAATATCTTAAAAACTATCGACCGCACGCAAAAGCATCAAATAGCGTAAAGAAGGGGTTGCGCGAGGGAAACTCATTGTGCGACCACTAGTGGTGACGCGGCGATCGAGAAAAGTATCCGTGCGCATTGTTTATTTTGTGTTTAAAAAGTTAAATAATTGCAAGTCGGAAAATTTTATCTGTGATAGTTAAATGTATTCCGTTCTTAATCAGGTAAGTGTTAATCTTAAGTAAATTTATTGCAGTTTTATTATGTGTAAAGATTTTGGATATAATTCTAACCGAATTTTTATTAAATTCACTTTTCCTTTAAAGTTTCAGGTCGGGGTTAGTTGAGCTACAGTTGCCCCACACGGTTTTAAGTATAAAATGTTTTTTTTTATTATTTTTAGTATACGGACTTATAACAGTAAGAGTACCAGAGTCCCCTCAAGATTTAAAGAAGCTGCAACCCGAACTTTGTACAAGCAACAAAGAAAACGAGCTGACCTATCTAACTTATAAATTTTCTCTGGAAATAGTTCGACCATACCCAAAGGCTGGTCCAAGAAAAGCCAAATCAAACAGAAGATAAAGAAAAGCTGCAATTTTCACAAATACAGAAGGCATTACAAGAGAAGCAAAATAAAACTGCTAAAAAACTTTTAAAAACGAAGATGAGTCAATGGAAATTTAAAATTTTTAAATAAAATTTTCTAACAAAAACATTTTTAAATAAAAATATAGAAAAAAGTTATAATTTTAAAAATTTAAATAAAATTTACAAACTAAAATTAAAAAAAAATTGTAAGGCATTTCTTGCTAGATATTCTATGCTAAATCCAATAGCTAAGCTAGGTATGTTGCTGTTTTATTAATGATAATTGTTGTTTTGACTCTATAAGATTATAAATACGTATATAAACAGCAAATTGTTAAAATGTATTTTTTTTGTAAACGTTTCTAACATTCAAGCCATGATTTGACTATACTTTCTAAGTGCTCCACTAGCCCCATAACCTTGCTCAACTTACCTCACCTATGGGGTACGTTGGGCATACTTGACTATCTACAATAAAATAGATGTAGCTCCTAAATTCGACTTATTAGAAAGAAATTACTATGGACACTATTGCTAAGGGATAAATTGCGAATCCATCAGCATGCATTATGAGCCCCTAAAACTTATTTTTGAGAAGCTATAACTGATGAAGTGAAAAATTGCTCAACTAGCCCCGCCCTACCCTACTCAAAGACTTCCTTTTCTTGCCCATCGTCGAGCTGTGGGAGATCTATCGCTTTTTATAGAAACTTTTACGGCTTCTGCTCCGACGAATTATCCAGTATAGTCCCTCCTCTTGCAGCTCCCAACAGAGAAACTCATGGAGCCACACGTATGCATCCTTATACGGTCCAACTGGACAGGCCCCGAACTTCCCATTTCGTTCGTTCTTTTATCCCTAGAGTTTCTAGACTGTCAGCGGAGGTCTTGCCTTCTCCCCCAAATCCTTAAGTTTTTAGGTCCCGTGTTAACAAACTTCCTCTTACCTTGCTTAAGACACCCACGGTACGTTAGTATTTAGACTTTCAGTCTTCGTGAATTGTCCAAAGATAAAAAAATCATTCACCGGTGTTGGTACGTACCATGGGGATAAACTAACCAGAACAAAGTTGGAGCCCGGGTACTCTCCACTTGGACTTTGAGAGCAAGCATAAAAGTGAAATTATGTGTTACCTACCGGAAGTCGCTAGAGAGGATCTAATATTGGCTAACCCAGTTTGACCTTAAGTATGAAAAAGGAGCTGCTGAAATGACACGAAAATTTTTAATGTACCTCGTAATAACCATATAGTAAGAACATTTTAAAAGCGCAAATTCGGTACCCTTTGAAAATAATACAAAAAAACATAAAAAGGCCGCCTGCAATCGGACTATTTTATACAAAAGCGCCGCTATCCTTTACAGCGACGCGCCGATACACTATGGGATAGAAATCCATTATTTTGGCTAAAAAGCAACTTTGAAATTTTAATGGCTCATGCTGTGTATTTCAAAGTAGATACTCCAAACTACATGTACGCAAAATTATAAAAGGATATGACGACTTTTATTGGGGTAATAAGAAACTTGAAAATGTATTTTAAGTAAACATAAATATACAACATTTAATCTACTTAGTTTATTATTAGTCTTGTTTACTAAAAAAGTAAAAGAGTTTAAATAATAAGAGCTATTGTTGTGTTTCCGATGCAGTCTCATGAAGTCTCGCTACTTTTGTCAAAGATTTTTTTACCTTTTTCTTTATCAGTTTTTGTACTTACAATTGCCTTCCTACTTTTTGCTACTTCTGAGTGTAAGGACAGATACAAGATTTTTTTATAATTTACAAGGTTTTTCATTTTAAAATTTAATACATATGTTTTGTCCTACATTGTATATCCTAAAAGATAAAAGCCTTCTGATGAAAGATATGGATTCTACAGAATCTACCCAACAAAACAGTGTTTTTTATTTATTTTATACGTTAAAAAATAAAAAAAGTTGGGAAGATGTATCTCTATTACGCTTTTAAGAATAATTTAAAATTATTTTTCAGATTTGAATTGTCCTATTTCCGAAACTAATTGAGATAAACACATCAAATATAGTATTTTTTAAAGCATTTTAAAAGAGTTTTTTTGGTGATATTCAGGGTATTCCATTTAAAAAATCATACATATTGTCATACCCTGTAAATCATATGAGATAATAATCATCGGATTACTGATTAGAATACTACCGAATTAACCAAACAAGCTGACAATTTAGTTTATTTTGGACAATAAAAAATAATAATGTTAAGTGGGGTGTAAATTTATAATAACATATAATAAGTTTTAGGTTTCCAAAATTTATAATATTTTTCCAGTAAAAAGCACCTCATTTTAAGTTAGATTGGTAAGTTTAAGAATTTTGACCAAAAAAATTAATTTTTATCCCATAGTGCGATGACCAGCTGCATCAACCGGCATATCATGAAAGAAATATAGCAAAAACGGCCGCGAAGACAAGCATGCCGATTTATTTGCTTTAAACTTTTTGTGATTTTTTTTCTTATCAAAGAGCACCGAATTTACATTTTTAAACTGTTCCTTCCATACACTGTTTTGCTATAATCCAGACATGCTTTTTATAATTCAAGTCTCGTTTCTATCATCAATCAAAAAATACCACAGACGTAACGAGTCATACGATTTATTCCTCGTATCTCGAAAACTATCTGCCCGTGAAAAAGCCACGTCCTGATTCGGTTCAAAAGTGTAAGTTTTACACCTAATTTACACCAGAAAACGTGGTGTTGATTTTATCGGTTGTTCAGGTGACATTTTTTGAAGAGATTGTAAGAATGAGTGGGCGCGAACTGTGAGAAATTTTATTATTACTCTAGATACATTTTAATGTAGAAGTTTTATGGATTTAGGTAGAAGAAGGTCTTGCAAAATAGTAAAAGTCGTTTTTTAGAATGTTTCGATGCAAAAGAAGTTCTCTAAAAAAGTTGCGTTGAAATATTTTTAACTTCTTAGTTTTATTTTTTATTAGCATTACAGAGTGAGCCAAAAAAATGGACCTAAGAGTTATGTGCAAGAAATCCTAAAAGTTGTTACTTTTTTTTAAATTTTTGGTGCTTTGTTTCTTAGGGTCAGGTAAGCAACCTTTTAATCAAATACCCTGTAGAGTAAAAATAATGTTCCCTGTAAGAAAATGGGCTTGAACAAAAGAATAACCTATCAAAAAATAAAAAAATCAAATGTTGGAATTTTTTCCATGTTATCCTTAGATCCATGTTGCAGGCTTATCCTATCTATAGTTACAAAAACATGACTCATGCGGCATTCCATTTAAAGCTTGAAGTGCAAGCAAGAGCGCGAAAGTGGCACAATCGGCCTCCGCGTTCGGCAGCGTTCGAGATTTTTTTTTTATCTTTGGACAAACCACGAAGGCTAAAAGCCTAAATACTAACGTACCGTGGGTGTCTTAAGCGAGGTAAGAGGGAGTTTGTTGACACGAGACTTAAATACTTGAACATTTGGGGGGAAGGAAAGATCTCCGCGGGCAGCAGGTTCCACAACCTAAAAACTCTAGGGATAAAAAGAACGAACAAAGTGAGAAGTTCGGGGCCTGTCCAGTTGGACCGTATAGGGATGCATAAGCGCGGAACTACGAGTTTCTCTGTTGCGAACCGTAAGTGGAGGAACTAAACTGGACAATTCTTTAGAGCAGAAGCCATGGAAGTACCTATAAAAAGCGATAAATCCCCCACAGCCCGACGATGAGCAAGAGAAGGAAGCCTTTCTGTAAGTGAAGGATCATAAATGAGACGAATAGCTCTTCTTTGAATAGAATTAAGAAAGCTTAGGGTTGTAGGGGACGCCATGCCTCAGATAAGAGAACAATATTCCAAGGGAGGTCGGATTTGGGACACATATAAAGTGTATAAATTAGAAGGGGAAAAATACTTTTTGGCTCGAAGAGAAATCCAAGCTTTTTGAAGCTGCCGCACAGTGTGACGAAATTAAAAAAATGGACATCAATGCTTTTAAATTAGCGAATGTTTGTATTGATATAATAATCATGAATGTTGATAAAATTGTGCGAAAATATTTGTTTTACAGTATACAGGGTGATCATTTTTAAATCGGCACTATTGCTAACTTCTTTATTATTGGAGATACGAAGTCGGTTAAATTAGAGAGTAGTAGTATTTTTCCGCTGATTAACGTGCGGTCAACAAAAAAACAATTGAACATCGGGTTTTCGATTTATTTAAAAAAATATACTTTTTAAATGAAACACCCTGTATATTATATCAGCAATCGGAAGTTCTATCAAGAAGTTTTAAACAAAGTCCTCATGTGTTATATCCAATTTTTAATAGTTTCGGAAATATGGCCATCCTCGGGAAGTTGATAGTAAACTGGCATTATAAAAATAGAATACCCTGTATATTGCATCACCATTAAATAGATATTTTAAAGAGCTTTAAGAAAATACCACATTTGATATGTCATCAAAATCTGAAAATTATGTTAAATTTTCATTATTTCCACAGCTTCAAGCTATAAGCACTAAGTTTAGTGTCAAAGATAAAATAGACATTAATATCTACTATTTTTTCGATTTGAATGGCCATATTTCCAAAACTACAAGAGATAGACATATCAAATGTGGTATTTTTTAAAGCTCTTTAAAATATCTATTTAATGGTAATGCAATATACATGGTGTTCTATTTTTATAATGCCAGTTTACTATCAAATTCCCGAGGATGGCCATAGTTCCGAAACTATTAAAAATTGGATAAAACACATGAGGACTTTGTTTAAAACTTCTTGATAGATCTTTCGATTGGTGATATAATATACAGGGTGTATCATTTAAAAAAATATATTTTTGCAATAAATCGGAAACCCGATGTTCAATTGTTTTTTTACAGCACGTTAATCAGCGGAAAAAATACTACAACTATACTTATTTAACCGACTTCATATCTCCAATAATAAAGAAGTTAGCAATAGTGCCGACTTAAAAATGATTACCCTGTATACTGTAAAACAAATATTTTAAGTTTACAGATTAACCTAACCATGGCCTGGCTTGATTAATGCAAAACCTTAAATCTCAATTTATTTGATTCATTTACAAATTTGTTTTGCATCCGCATCGACTAATGCAAAATAAATAAATACCGCTGCAGCATGTGAAAGAAAAGCATTTTTTATAAGAATAGCAAATATTAGCAAATAAAAAATTTGCGCTTTTTTTCTCTAAAGGTGGCCCGGTCAAACAAGATATTTGCGAAGTTATACAAATGTAAACTTTTTTTATAAGTCAACGGAAACGTTAACTTTATAAAAAAAGACTGTAAATTAAAAAAAGCGTTATCGTGTACTTACTGCATAATTTTTCAAATAATTAACAGAAATATACTACATCAGGTTAATAGATTTGGCACACAAAAATAATTTTTAAACAACTAATACTTTTGTAGTACAATTTTTTTTTAATAGACAACGTTTTTGCCTAAATTTTTCTGACTTACGGAAGGGCAAGTTTCAATTGAATTTATTTGGAAACTAAAAGTTGTAAAAAAAAATTAATGTGCACCAACATAGCCTAGGGTATTGCCAATTTGTGACAATGAAAAAAATGTACTTTTCAATGTTGACTTTATACCCAGATGTCCACTTTTTACCCATATCGACACACTGTGTGCCGTGGCTATAGATACAATGTGTTTATGCCAGTTAAGGTTACTTTCAAATGTGACGCCCACAAGATTAAAGGTGTCTTTGCTCTGTAAAACTTGGCCGCTCATAAGTAGAGGATGAGTATTTGATGACTCTTTTCGCGACAAGGAACATGATTGTGTTTTGGGTGCATTAAAATGGACGAGATTTTTAGCGCCCCAATCCAATATTAAATTAAGATCCTGCGAAAGAGATATCTGCATCGCTCTGCGTTTGTTTTTCAAGTCAGGTTTAGTAATGGGTTTAGGAACCTGAAAACTGGAGTGAAGGGTACTATCGTCTGCGAAACTATGAATGGAATTAGTTGTGGATGAGAGAAGGTCGTTGATGTGGAGAAGAAACAATGTTGATGCCCGAACTGAGCCCTGAGGGACTCCAGCATTTACTTGGTGAAAGCTTGAAGAATAGCCGTCTACAATAACTGATATACAACGATCAGATAGATAACTAGATAGCCAAGTACAGAGTTTAGTTGAAAGACCATAGGAGGGAAGTTTATTAAGAAGTGCGGCATGCCAAACCTGGTCAAAAGCTTTGGATATATCAAGAGCAACGATCTGGAACTCACCTAGAAACTCAAGAGACTTATTCCAGCAGTGTGATACGAAGGAAAGAAGATCTGCTGTAGATTTTTGTGGCGAAATCCATACTGCCTGTCATGCAAAATTTTGTGTTTTTCTAAGTACTTAAGAATTTGTGAATTAGTTAGTTTTTCCATTACTTTACAAAGAACTGAGAGAATTGAAATTGGTCTATAGTTAGATGGAAGAGATTTAGATCCTTTCTTGGGAATAGGTTGAACACGTGCAGCTTTCCAGCTTTCCGGAAAGATACCTGTGTCGTAAGAAATTCGAAAGAGCCGAGTTAAGACTGGTGCAAGTTCTGGAGCACATTTTTTAAAACGATTGCTGGTATGCCATCCAGCCCAGACGATTTCTTGGTGTTAAGGGAAGAAAGGATACGCTTAATGTGTTTTACTTTAAAAATAATATCGGGCATCTGTTTCTCTCCTACTTTGAGCGGTCTGCCCGCTATACAATAATACATATACATGTTTTCGTCAAGTAGGAAGTGCACTATCGTCAGTAAACCGACGTTGCAGACAACCACTTTTTTATTTAGGGTTTTTCCTCTCGCTTTAAGAAATAACATGTCAAAAAATCAATATTATTCTTTTCGAAGAGACCAATATAGCAAACCCTTGTGCCAAGTTTTAAAAAAATTTAATAAGCGAATTTTAAATTATTTAATTAAATGTAATTTCAAACTTACCAAATTTTCGGTTCATGTGAAACCAAACAGGAACCTGTAAAATGAGTGTTATCACTGATATAAAGCCGCGCCCACTTGCAACAATTCGCCGTGCCACTCCACGGCGAACACCGCCCCACATAGCGCGGACGTGGACGTGGACGGAATTCACGTCGTGTTAAGGGCTTGGCGAATGATTCGCCGATGATTCAGAGCTTGTCGGTTTTTGGCGTCAAAGGAGTGGGCAAACAGGTTGATTAGTTTGGACGAATGTTTGGCGAATTGTTGCAAGTCTGAACGCGGCTTAAAGAAAAGTGTCAATAAATCAGAAAGAGTTTTATAACCAATTGTTTGCTGGTGGCTGCGGTCTGTATGGTTTTACATGAACCGAAAATTTGGTTATTTTGCAATTACATTAAATTAAATAATTCAAGATTCGTTTATTAAATTTTTTTACACTTGACAAGATATCTTACATTGTTTCTGTAAAATATACAGGGAGCCAATAATTAACCCACTTAAAGTTTACATGGGGTTTTCTATGTTCCCAGTATATTTGGTGTGGGTCTCGTGTGCTTCCCGTCTTGAAATCGGCGGTGGTAAACGAGGCGCAAGGCCTTCACTAAAGTTTTATTGAACAGGTAAATGGGGCGCAGGGATCTTGGGGTCAATAAAATCGTATAGGTAAACGGGGCGCAAATGTTTTCTTTTAAGTAAAGGTATATCGAAATAAAATGTTGGTCTATTTTTAAAAATTTTATTAATTACGAAACACTTATTGCATCAAAAAATATTTACATATTATACACTTGACAAATACGAAGTACATTTTACAAAATGTAGTCTACTTATTTCTTTTAACCTATATTTATTCACAAGTTTTTCCAGTGACCCACACCCCTTCTCGGGAAGGGTTGGCGCCCCATTTACCTATGATATAAACGTAACCTTACAGGCGTGCAGGTAAAAGAGATATTTTCGCGCCCCGTTTACCTCCGTCCCTTGAAATAAGGACAGACCTAGGCAAGATTTTATTTAATTAAAAGAATAGTTTTGTGGGTTGTTCCTAAATCTCAAAGATTTAACGTGTTTTTGAGTCAAAATAAAAGTTTATGTTACGAGCTTTTGATTTTAACTTTGTGGTGTGAAACCCCCCTCTAGAAAAAAAGAATTGACATTTTTATAAGCACTAATGGCGTTCACAAAACAACATCCACACACCATTACCCACAATTACTTATCGAAAATAGGGATCTGAAATATTTTGAGCATTATAACACGGCCGGCCTATGTTAAAATAGGCAGTATCTGTTACAACATAAAAAAGTGTTCCGTTTAACACATGTTAGATTTGTTGTCATTCGTTTCCGTAACAGAATTACCGCCAAAGCTTACAAAACGATCTTTTATTCTTGTTTAGCGACCCGTACATACGTTGTTTTAAATAATTTGTTTAATTGTCAGTGGCGTACAGTGGCATATATCACTACGTTTATATCGAATAGTTGAAGCTAGCTTGAGTTAAAGCGGCTTTTAAAAGCGGCTTAAAAAAGCGATATAAACGCGCTTGAAAGTGACTTGAATCGTTCAAGTCAAGTCCGAAAACAAGTAGGATTGACTTCACTGAAGCCGATTAGAAACACGATATAAACGATTCAAGCGGGCTTAATAACTGCCTAACTTCAGATGAATGCTTCCTCGAACGTCATCAGTGTCAATTTCATATATGATTTTGACATTTTTATACAAAATATGAGTGGAAAACAGGTGAAAAAACTTTAAAAACACACCAACAACAGCACACAAAATGGGACAAATTAAAAAGTGAGATTTGTTTTTCATTTGATGTCTACTGTGAAGTTGGAAGCAAAACTGCCGCATGCGTACGACGATGGCCTGAATGTGCTTGACCTCGATTTTCAATCGACTTTCAAGCCACCGAAATAAACACGTAGACTTGGATATCGTTTCAAAGCCGCTTTGTTTTCAAGCTAGCTTGAACTATTCGATATAAACGTAGTATATGAACTACAAAAGTGGCATTCTTTCGAAATTTATGTGGCTAACTTCATTCTGAATACTCAAGAATCTGTCCATTTTCTCAAAGAGACTCAACATAGATTTAACTACAATTTAAGGAACAAAGTCAGAGTCTCAAATTTGTCAAATATATATTAAAAGGTGACATGTTTCGCCGTCTCCGGCATCATCAGACCTAAAATAATGTATAAAACCCGTTACACAGAGAAATAAATAACAATAAAATAACAAAACTCACCTAACTATTTAAAACCAACAGTTACATTGACAAAACAATAAAATAAATAATCAATACTAATCAGCTAAAATCAAAGAAGAAGAATGAGGTTGAGTAGTTAATACAAAATGTATAGCGTACAGTAGAGCGGTAAAGTAGACATAGCCTTATAAGGTTGCCCCGGTAGCACAGGCCTAGTTTATAGTGAAGAAATAAAGAGAATAACCAGAGAAATGGAGAGGGGGGAGAAGTCGCTTTACCATGCGCGAGAAGGCAAATACCGGGCGCCGCCATGGATGCCATGGATTTCCACTACTTGTCATTTGTCATCTGTTGTTATGTCAAAACCTTATTTGTAAACAAAAATCTTGATTTTTAATGAAATTAGTTTTGAAAAAATAATATTTCATTTTTGCGAATAAAATAACTTTGAGTTAAAAATGTGGGTAATTGTCTAGAAACTGTCTGTGTTTAAAAGAGAAATGACAAATAATAAATTAAGAAAATCTGGATTTTTGTATTTTCACAAAAATATACTTTTCCTACATGCATGGTACTTACAAAAAGAAAGATATTTCTCCTCTACGATCTTTTTTAGAACTGAAACACCCTTTTACACAGCAAGACATAGTTAGTTAGGTTAGAGTATATCCAACACTACACTAAAATAAACACTTAACTTATTAAACTAAAGATATTAAAATAAAATTGTTTATAAAAAAGTCCAAAAAGTCACGAACAGCTTCACTACTAAATACTAAAGAAGTATTCACATGAATGATTAGGATAAAAGTGTAAACAACCTTAGGCCTATTTTTTTCAGTCATGATCAGTTTCACTTCTATCAATTCAGGTAATCCTAATGATCTGATCACGTGACTGATGCCATTTGAAATATTAACAAACATTCAGAATGAAGTTAGCCACATAAGTTTCAAACGAATGACAATTATCACTTTGATCACTGATCAAAGTCTCAAAAGAATAGGCCTCTTGTCATTCAACAAAATTCTGACACTTTTGACAAATCCAGAAAAATAGGGGTAAATATGGCGGCGCCCATGCCGTTCCCGCAAAATGGGATGCGCAGTGGTCGAAGCGAGTTCTCTATCTCTCTCTATTTCTCTGAGAATAACCAATATGACATTCGACGACAATGAAGGGTCAATTTTTATTATTGTTTAAGGTTATTAAAAATTAAATGATGTTCAAAAGTGAACACTTCATTTACGCACGTAAGAATGGGATTTGTTTTGGCTTTCGAAATTTCCAATTTCTCCAGCAAGTCCAGTTTATTTCCCTTGTCACACACATGCAAAACTTTTATATTGTCAGGTGTTTTGACGTGATGTCCTGATGTAAGTAGGTGGTTCGCAAAAAGCCGAATTAGTGACAGAGACATCAGTGTTATTATATTTTTCGTATTGTTTTATATGTTCTGCTACTCTTGTAGATATTTTTCGACCTGACTGGCCAACATAGACTGCAGGACAGTCGCCACATTCAAGTGAATATACACCAGATTTAGAAAGTTGGTCTACAGGATCCTTCGACCGAACCAAGTGTTTTTTAATGAATTGTCCGTCCTGACTTTGTTCATTCTGAATGTTTATTAATATTTCAAATGGCATCTGTCACGTAATTAAATGATCATGATCACTTGCAAGTGATCCAACTGATAGAAGTGAAAATGATAATTTTTCAAAAAAACATCACTAAAATTGGAGGGTTTTAATGCTTAATTTAAAA
>JACEGR010008351.1:0-38027 GCA_014170235.1 Listronotus bonariensis
ATTATTTGCATTCATTAGGGCTCCAGGGGCGGAGTTACCCTTACATAAGGATGCAAAATATTTTTACACCCTGTATATTAAAGAAATAAAACTAGTATTCATAGTAGCTTCAACCCTTAGCTAAAAGAGGGTAACCCTGTTCGATTTCAATAAATTGAAGCGTTTTTGAGAATTACAATTTTTTGCTTAAATAAGGTTGTATTAAATATTTTTTATGTTAGTTTACCATGGGCTCCCTCTAAACTTATGCATTCTCTAGCTTTAATTATCAGAGATTATGGAACCCTCTACAATGGTGTAACATTAATTTTTATTGTAGTAAAAAAAACATTTTTTAAGAAGTTTTTTAGTGCTAATTGCAACAGCTACGTTTTTAGACGTTTCCACAACACAAAAACTTGTTTTGGTTGAAAACGCTTTAATATATCGATATTAAACAGGAGCCCCTCTTTTTAGCCAAGGATTTAAGCTATCCAAAATTACAACTTTTATTTCTCTAATATACAGGATGTAAAAATAATTACAACTTTGTGTAGGAGGAGATAAATTGTGTGTGGGTAAGTCTGTCTCTGGGTGCCCTAATAAATGTAAATCTTCTAAAAGGGTGGAGTCCTTAGTGTATAGTGTATAGTATAAGTGACAGATACATGAGAATGAAGCAATGTTATGTTTTTTTCAACTTATACATATATTTTTAATTGATGGGAAGAAACGGGCACGATTTAAAAGGCTAGAATCTTTTTTTTTGGGTGTTCAAAAATTTTTTGCCAAAGAATGTAAAGGACGTAAAATGTATTCTTTGCTTCACAAAATACAATGCTGAGGGGAGGGTGGCGGAGGGCAATTGTTGCCCCGCCTTAAAAAAAAAGATCGAGCGCTGATTAATTTCAATTGGATATCTTTAGATACTTTTTACGACCTGTTTTTTTAATATATTTTTGTTGTTAAATATATTTTAATTTGCTAAACACACTTGTTAATTTTGATGTTGCTATTGATTTTTTAAGAAAATATTCCAAAACGATGTCACTATGGCAACGTTGCTTATAGCTTGACGAACAAAGACAAACGATAAGCGCAAACTCAAAACACGACCCAGCCAGCTGGGCACGGGAGCTCCATGAAACAGCTGATTATCGCCGCTTTTCGCCTTTTTCCCCTCGCCTGCTAGATTAGAAGTATCCAGTGATGCCAATGTTACTATAGTATAATCTTTTAAAACCATTATTCGAATTTTCAGAAATTCTACCAACAAACTTAAGAAGGTAATTCGCCATTAAAAAGTAAGGTAACCACTTCTTATAAATAATTGTTTTCAACGTCATACTTTTCAAAGAAATGAAATATTATTTTTTTCTGTACAAAAATTATTATAAAATAACATAAAAAATACATTATTTACTTAAAAGTTAGAGGTTAAGGATTCATATAAAGTTTTTTCCTTAGATTTAATTCAATAAATCAACCTGAAAGTCTTTTATTAGAGTTACTGGACACCCTGGGTATTATCTAAATAATAATAATAATAAACCAAGGGACCTTGGTTGGCATCAAAGATGGGAAAGAGTGGAAGACGGCGACATAAGCGTCTCTCGGTTAGGGTCAATTTTTACTATACGTCCCTTTTACCTCGCATATCTCTCACATACATCGTACGTCACTAGCGTACCGAGGGGGCGGACTGTCCCGGGCCTCTGTTATAAGGAGCCTCCCAAAAAGGTAAAAAATAATAAGACTACACTGAAAAGCACAAAGACGTGTAATTTGATTAGTTTAAACGCAGGAAATCTTTCCCGACTATTTGGCAATTTTCTGTGCTGCTTCGATGTACAATAAAATATTTTTAATTGACCCAATACTCCCGTTAGCCAAGCTGTAACTATACACTTTTTATACAGGGTGTTTCCTCATTGCGGTAAGACATCTAAGGGCACATTTCTGAGCCAATTTTATGAAAAAAGTTCACATAAACATAGGTCCGGAAATGCTTTGTCTCTAAGATACAGGGTGTTAAACTTTAAAAAGAAACTCGGATTTTTAATAATATCTTACATATGCCTTATCCGCTATTAATAAAATTTGGCTGTGGTATTTGTTAAAATAGGAAGTTAATCAATTTTAATTTTTGAGACCAATGGCGGCGTGGGACGCATCTTGGCTAATATTATTGACAAAAAATGTACGCCACTGACTATTTTGTAATTTTTATAATATTTTTCAGATGAAAAACCTAAAAATACAACTTTTTGTGTTTTAATATTTTTAAGTAGCTTGCTTAGTTTTTCATAAAAAAAATCCGCTAAACAGCATAATTCTGGGCCATACAAGAAACATTGGAACTTTTTTTAAATTTAATTGTTATAACTTTCTATTGCCAATTATGTAATAACAGAAACAAATGCTTTATTAAATAACGTTTATATCTAGTCTAACAAATTTTACTAAAAAAGTGCTTTAGAATTTTTTCCATAAATATACCTTGGGAATACGCCCTAAAATTTTCTTACCACAATTAGGAAACACCCTGTATAAAAGTTAACTAAAATGGTTTAAGGCTGAATCAGGAACATAAGGATTAATTTAAGTATTGGCAACACTGCGTAGAGCCTACCTTGACTCGGTAGAAGGAAACAAAACATTACGGATCGGTGATCAGCTGAGCGCGGAGATTTCGTTATCATCTTTCGTGTCGCTCCGTTTTTGTTTTTGTTTTCGTTTTTTCATAACACAACAGTGTGTCCACATAACAAAAGGTTAGTTTATTGCGGATGCTGTTTTTAAATAGTACCTAAATTATAGTTATAAATTATCAAAGGAAAACTGTTAATAATTAATCTAAATAAGTAACATCCATTATTTTTTTGAAGTTATAAAAACCAAATGTAAGTAATTTTAAATTTATTTATGTATTTTCTTACTTTTAAAGCTTTTGGTGAACAAATTGCATTTTTAATTGTAATGGAGGGTATAACTGTTTATCTAAATGACTTAAGTGGAGTTAAAAAAATGCTTATGAACGTTATTTAAAATTTATAAAGTCTAGGTAACTTGATAAAAAAGAAGCTGAAATAGAAAATTTTTCCAATAAAAAAATTGTCTCAAAGCACATGCTGTATGATTTTTTTTCATTGGGATGTTTGTGACTTTATGGGGCAAGCAAGCTGATGTAGCCCTTTATTCCAAACAAGGTTTCAAATGCAAATTTTATGTATTTATTTGTTTTTTGTAGTAAAAACCATTTACTTTCATCATCATTATTATTATTATTATTATTATTAGCCCCTTTTTAAAAGCATTTTTTTTAATTGTAATTAATGATATCATATTTGTTTTAAGTAACAACCAAAGTAATAGATACGGGCCTCCACAACAATTTTATGAGACCTCCACAAACGATTGTCCTTTAAAAAAGTGGAAAAGTTGTAACGGGTAACATGATCACCTTTTTTTGCTCTTTACAATGTTTTTGGGTACCAAATTCACTACGTATACAGTTTACATAGTGATGCCATTTTTTTTGCCTTTCAAATATTCTTAGGATACAAGACCCCATTCATTGTGGACACAGGCTCATTGCCCTAGGGCCTCCACACCTCTAAATCCGGCTCTGACTCTAACAGAAGCATGAACGTAATAAAATAAAATGTACTGACTGATGACTGACATGTGGTGGCAGTTTTGTACGTAATTTTGGTAATTTCCTATTTAGTACATTTCAATGTTGCTACTTGACAAAAAAATATGTATCTATTGTTTTTTTATTTGTTTTACAAAATTACGTAGTGTGTTTTTATAATTTCACAGCAATAATATTTTTTTCTTGCGTAATTTTTTAAAACAAATAAAACAACTTTATATTACTTTTTTGTTTGTCATATGGCAACATTAAAATGTTAGTTACTCAATAGGGAAATTACTAAAAAACGTATTGTCACTACAAAACTGTCACCACGTCAGTCATTACTAAGGGGTCATTTTTTTTGAACAGGCCAGAAATATTAGAATTCCATTTTATTTTAGTACCTTCGTGAAAAGAAGAAATTTTGAGAAAATTTTGTTGTACATTTAAGATCTAACAATGTTGCCAAGTTTTTGTTATATTTAATGAAGTTTTACTAATGTTCGCTTTAATTTGTGGTTAAAAAAATTACCATCTTTGTTCACTATTTATTTTACCTACTTTAAACGGAACTAATTAATTTTATCAGTGGATACCTCTGAATTTGGAATCATCCTTATTAGTCAAATATACCTACTTTTTTGAGGTACAAAACTAGTAAAAACTCGGTTACTGGGAATACTAACATTTTAATTTGAATGGTTGTTTATAGTTTCCTTAATATAATTGTAATTTTCGGAAAGTTTCAGTTAGTTTTCGTTCAGTTGACTAGAACTAATCAAAACTTAAAATTCAAGATTGCCGCCGTCAGAAAATGGCGGATTAAATTAAAAATTAGAATAGTTTAGACAGTGCCAGTGTAGGTATGCATACTAATCAAAACAAATAACTTCTTTAACTTGGATTTGGGATTGATCAAACAAATAATACAATCGTTGAGCCCGTAAGTTCATGTTTAATTATTATTATTATTATTTTTTTAGTTATCAATTTTTCGCGCTTCGTAAATCTTTACGTTCGAGTTTTAATTTTTCCAAAAATTTTACAAAGGAATATTGCATCTTTAATATTATTATACTTTGTAGTTTACAAGGCTGTTGAAATGGTTTTGAAATCCTTTTTTATAATCCAGACATTGCATAGCATTTGTGTTGCAATGTCTGCAAATTGGTGTTTTTCTTTTAACTTGTAGAACTGTTCTTCGGAACCGATCAAAACAATTTTAAAAGAAACAATAAAAAACAGTGAGATTTGCCTGTTGACATGACATGTCATTTTATAACGTTTGAAAGATTTTTTGTATTTTGTTTGGTTTATGTTTCAGTCATCCGTGGTTTATATTAATTTTTAACCACAATAAATTATTACAGGTATTTTTCAAATATAAGCAAGTATATTTACTATTTGCCCTTTGGCATATGTCATTAGTGTCAGAACACTTCGTGCACCTCTTGCGATGATGTTGCATGAGAGGCAAGGGGAGAGGTAATAAAACGGTTCTGCAGAACAATTCCATTAAAAAAGGAAAACTTACGGTGTCGTTCTTGGCGGTTCTAGAGCATAATAGATACCACCAGAATACACCAAATGAGTCAAATTAATATATTAATTTAAAACAACTTGTCAGTTTATTGTTTTAATGATAAGGTGACAAAAAATATTATACTATACATTAACAAACTTGACTCCAACGCATACAAACAAATATTACATCTGGCCATGAACTTTGGCAAATCAACAGTGAAAATGATTTAACAATTATTAGATTGTAATATAACCGAATTCCCTACCAAATATGGCAACCTGCCCAACCTTCTGGTAGTCTGTGATAATTTGTCTTAACAATTTTCAACAGTAAAAATAAAAGCTACCAAAATAATAAACTTAAACTGGTTATTGTCTAGAGTTGTTTATGTTGGTTTTGTGTTTTTTTTAGTTAAAATTATATTTTTAACTGTGACAAACATTAGGATTTAAGTATATTTTTCTTTTTATATGTAAATGATTGGCCACGTGAATAAAGTGCAGTAAATGCTTTTCCTAAAATAATAAAAGATCCAAAATTCACAAATTAAGCAAATACTATAGTAGTGCTTTTGCTTAACTTTATTTACCCGACCCGATTTCTCTTGTGTAAAAGTATAGTTTGTCCCTCATTTAGAATAAGAAAGATATGATTGTTTCCGGCTAAAGCGGAAATGATAAGAAACCACCTAATTCGTGAGAAACAATGCGCTCTTATATGACATTCCTACGTACCAAATTTAATTTTACTATTTTAAAAATAAAAGGTTATAGTGGTGAGCCACCTCTCTAAGAGGTATTTAGGATACATTTTCTCGAAAACTACTGAACCAATTTTGAAAAACTGAAAACTATTAAAGAGATAATTTGAAACCCTTTAAGATGAGGCATCGCTTGACCCCTGAATAAGTAACAGAAAAATATTTCCTCCTAAAAATAAATATTGAGGTTTCACGATTTTTGAAGAACTACAATAACAGAATTATCAGGGGTAGCTTGTTTTAATTTGAATTCAATGTATATCGATACAGTGGTATTTTTAAATACTAAAACTATACAGAATCAACTAAATGAAGTCGTTCATAGGCAATGTGTGGAAAGGAAACTAAAGGTCAAAGCACACTAGGCGCTCAAGTCTCGGTACGCTCACGGTCCGGTCAAATATTTAACATGCTATTTAAATGTAATCCAAGGTCATTTATTTAAAAATCATGTCAAATATTTGACTGGACGGTGAGCGTACCAAGACCTGAGCGCCTGGTGTGCTTTGACCTTAACTGACGCGAATGCCGGCGTGTAAACATTCTGTTGACTGCTGTCTTGTTATTGCATTAAGGTCAAAGCACACTAGGCGCTCAAATCTCGGTACGCTCACGGTTTGATCCAAAATTTTACATGCTTTTTAAATAAATGACCTTGAATGACATTTAAATAGCATGTAAAATATTTGAACGGTCCGTGAGCGTACCGGTACCTTGTATGTTGACATTTATCTCATTTAATAACATGGCCGAAAAATGGTAGCCGTGACGTCAACACACGTCAAGCCAATATGGCCGAATGTCCGCGACCCCTTTATAGAGGGACTTTGTACAAATAGCTAATACGATGTAAGCTGTTTGGCTTTCTAAGGAGGTTATAGGCAGAGCCGTTTCTGGAATGGGTGCAGTCGGAGCACCCGCACGGGGCGACAAAAATTAGAGAGCGGCATTTCAGCCAAATGAAGGGCGACATTTAGGATATAAAGGTTTTAAACTTAAAAACAGTGAAATTTTAGGAGGGTTCTTTTTTTTCTCTTTAAAAATGTTTATGCCTCGATTTACCTTTTCCTCTAGGGGCGGTAATTTGTCTTTATGCACGGGGTGACAGAAGACCCAGGAACGGCACTGGTTATAAGTGCTATTCATCCAGCAGTTAAGTTGTTTATAATTATCGTATTCATCGAAAAAACTATAACACTTTTTTTTGTTTTTTTATATCATTAAACGTATACATGGTGTATGTGTTTGAAATGATTGCCAAGTTTTTTGTAAATTTTCATAAAGCCTTATTGCGTTGGAGCAAATTTGCATTGTAAATACCTAGTTAGGTATATCCAAAGAGAAAGTTTATATTAGAAAAATGTATTTTTTCTTTAACGACTGCAGTAAAATTTTAATCATTTAACTAATGTACACGTATATCCGCTGTTGTTAGACAAAAACGAGCTAAATATTGAACGGGTAATAAAATGAGATCATTCGTTATTTTTATAGACAATTGCACAATATTGAAGTAGGTAAATTAATTCTATAATACCTACATATTATGCAGTTTTACTGATAAAGTCCGCAATATATGTAAAACTTTTTGGTTTGTCGAAAGAAGAAAGGGCCAAAATATTGTAAATAAAAAAATATACTGGTTAAGCAAATAGGTATTGGGATATCGGCCAGTAAAGCAACAAAAAGGGATTTATGTGATTAATCCAATCAGAAATGTTTACATACAGGTGTTTACGTTAGATTGTCTCTTTTACTTATCCTGTATATACAGTTACATATACAAGTTTTATTTTTTTTATTGAGCAATTACCCATTTAAATTTTTTGTCCATTGTATTTTATTCGTATCTGCCTTCGTTTTCAAAAAATATATATATTAAAAGCTACTTTAATTTCTTCTAAAAGTAGCCCTAAACAGCATAAATAATACCACAAAATTAAAACATTCACAAGTTTGACCTTGGTAAATAAAATTTTTGATAAAATACACGACTGATTATTTTATTTTAAGGCAAATAATTGTTTTATTTTTATTTTTGCTTCTTATATCATATTGTATATGGGTATTTTTTAGAAGAAATTAAAGTAATTTTAATATATATATTTTTTTGAAAACGAAGGCAGATACGAAGAAAATTCAAGGGACCAAAAAGTTAAACTCTTAATTGCTTAATGAAAATAAATTATTAAAACTTCATTAAAAGGCAGTGACGTACTTTTTTTCGCAATAATATTGGCTGTGGTGACCACTGAGACGCCACTGGACCCAATAATACCAATTTAGGTAAAGCTTTACAAAGTGCCTTGTTAAATTAAATAAATGCCCCAAATTTTATTCAAATCGGTTAAAAGGTTTCTAAGATATTTAGAAGGTACACACTTGCTTTGAAATTTTTTACGCCCTGTATTTTAGAGTAATACATATGTTTATAGGAACTTTTTTCATAAAAAATATTTTCCATCAATTGTCGAAATTTGTCACGAAACACCTGGTCCACCCTGCATACATGATATTTGGGATCAGTGTCGGATTAAGACTTCGTGATGCCCTAAGCAGATGACTCGTGTGGTGCCCTTAGCCTTAAGGGACCAGATTTTCAAACTTAGAAATCGGGAAAAGTGAAATTAGGTGTACTTTTTGAGTTTTCCCCTAAAATGTTTTTGAAGAGCAACAAAAAAATCATTCTTTTTCAAACATCATATAAAACCTAATTAAACCCTTTTCTTTTTTATTCTTTGAGTCCCCAAAGAGCAAAAAAGGTCTTTACTTTTCAAATAATATAACACCTTATTCTTTGAGTCCCCATATTATTCATTCTTTCCTCTCCAACCCTTAAGTGCCCCCTCTGTGGTGCCCCCATAGCGTGATGCCCTAAGCAATTGCTTAATTTGCTATAGGTTAATCCAGACCTGTTTGAGATTAGTTTAAGCAAAGGTGTATTTTATTTTAAATCAAGCTTAACCAAGATGGCAGTAATTTTTAAAATTTTAATTTTTTAGGAGGTTATTAAAACCCTTAATTAAAGGGTAGGCTAGCAAACATTAAGGTAATAAATTAAACAATTTTTTAAATAGCACCGTTAACAGTAACGTAACGGCAACGAAAACTTAGTTTTATAAATAATATAGGTATTAGCATTCTAAGTTACCATGCCAATGTATCTTAGGTATATTCTTGGTATTTTCTAGACGTAAACAATTGGTAATTAATTATTATTTTATATTTTGTCGACATCATTGTAATATTACTAATAAAGCAAGATATATTGCAACTAATAAAAAAATGCATTACATTATTTAACATTGTAATAACATATTTTGCCCCACAAATATACTTTTGAGCATTTTATGTGGGTATAGATATATGTCGTAAGATTGGCTGATAACTCATTTTTAAACTGATTTACGTAAACTGCAAACTAGATAAAACTCCCAGCCAAAAATTAGATGAATAATAGTTTTTTTTATTTACCTTGGTCCAAAAATAACCGGGCACTTGCTTGACTTTGACCTTTAAAACTAAAAAACATCTGTATATTCAAAATAGCTTGTTTGTTATAAATCTTAAAATTCCATAAATTTGTCTGCTTTTAGGCAAAATAAGTATATTATGAAGGGAAAATCTTTTGGCAAGGTTAATAGCCTCTGTATTATTTTTATTTTAATAATATATAAAAATATGTTATCAAAATAAAATAAATGAGAGACACAGCAGCGTCAGGTTCATTTTTTTTATCAATATTACTATTATTATGTCTACTGTTTATTTTTGATTATTTTGCATTTATTCGAAGCATGATTTAATGACTTTTTAAGATAACGTAGCCTATTAATAGGGTATTATTATTACGAGCTTTAAAAAATACCATATTTAATGTGTCTAGCTTTAATAGTTTTAGAAATATGGCCAAGAAAAATTATTAATAAGCAACCGTTATACAAGACCTTGTAATTGTAATTTAAACCTAACCCTCAAACTAATAAGGATAAATATGTATCAAATGTGCTGCTGCTTGAGCCAGCAGTTTTGGTACATCGGCGAGTATTAGTAGAATAACAAAACAAGCAGTATTAGTCACGCATGTTTACATGCCATATTTAGTTAGATTGTCTCTTTTCCTCACATTGCCTATGTGTTATGGTATTAAGCATAACCGGTGTTTTCAAAACTTTAATTAATATATTTTTAATGGTGATAACCGTAAAAATACAGGTTGTTTCACAACTTATACGACATACTTTAAGGGCTAATTCTACAATAAAAATATGAAAAAACTTTATATAAATAATGTCCTAAACGCCTTTGTTTTTAAAATACAGGGTGTAATTTTTTTTAAAATATTGTCTTTATTATAAATTTTATACCAATACCAAAACATACCCTTTGTTATTTATTCTTTAACTATATAGTGATTTCACCCTGTCGAGAAATGGTTTTTATTTATTTACGCGAAAACCGTGCATTAAATAAAAAAAAATTGGGAAATTAAATTTGTTCCAAACTTAATGGGAATTTTAAAAATTCTTTTAATTTTAGAAAAATGCAGTGGCGTACCATTTTTTCTTAAAAAATATTTAACTCAAACCTCTCATGAGTCTCACTGGTAATATAATTTATTGTATGCCAAAAATTGTCATTTGGTGCATAGGAGGCGTCCCCCAAATTTATTAAAAATAACTAAATAAGTACAAAAGTTATTCTTAAAAAACCAGATTTTAAACAAATTTAACACCCTGTAGTTTAAAAACTAAGACGTTTAGGACATTATTTATGTGAAGTTTGTTTCATTTTTTAATTGTAGAATTAGCCCTTAAAGTTTGTCGGATAAGTTGTGAAACACTCTGTATTGTTCTTGGTATCTTAGATTCAGAGAAACATTGTGAAAAATTGCATTTGTTATAAATAATAAACGAAGAGTCTTTCCGTTTTATACCTATAGCTAAAATAATATTGATGCTAAGTAAAATTTTCTAGAAGAGGAGAAAATTTCGGTAGAACATATTCCGACGCCCGAAGTTGTAGCTCCAACATTTACAATTTTAATTTAACGTTGAAAATCGAGTTTCGCGCGGCCGTTTTGGCGCTTGTCCTTCGCGCGGCGCTTGTGTTGTACCTTGTTGTGTATTTTATTTTTGTTTTTGGTTTATGTGTTAAAGAAACTAAGATGGGTGTGTTTTGTTTTAAATGTGAAAAAGTGTTTTCCAATCAAAGTAATTTTAATCGGCACCAAAGGGAGATCCATGAAACTGCATCTTCGGCCATTGAATATGATAAGGATGTGGGAAGTTTTAAATGTTTAGAAGGATGTAATACTTCATTTAAATGCAATGAAAATTTACGTTTTTAATTATTTTCATTCATTTATTTCAATATTTAAGTTTAAAAAATCTTATCCTTTTTTAATTAAAAATGCTTAATTGTTGAAAAAGCCATGAAAGTCAATATTTAAGTTCAATTTAGAAACATCCTGAATTAACATACTTGCCTTATCAAGACCGACTAAAGTTATCTTAAATTTAAGCAACAATTAAGATATAACACCGATGTTACAAAACTGGCGGTAAAATTTGAAAAGATATTTTGAAATGACGCATGTCATTTAAAAAAGAGATATGGCAACGCTGGATCGCAGTCAAACAATTACGGCCTTCTGCACTATGTACGATGCAGTAGAAAATCGTCTGGAAATCAAATAACTTTTGAACGAAAGGTAGAAACATTTCTCGGGTATCATTTTAAAGAAGTCATGTAAGTTACAAAAAAATTGTGAGAGAAACAATTGGCAAAAAACGGATCTTTTTTTGCTTTTTGTATTAGCTTTTGGTGTTTTTTTGTGTTTTTGAAGGATTTTTGTGTTTTTCTAATTTTTAGTCCGTCCTAACCTTAAATTTTACCATCAACTCGACAAATAAGTAAAATGGCGGCAGCCAAAAAAATAGCTTTTGGAACGATCTACTGATTTCATACAAAATTACATGCTTTAACGAATAAAAGACACAAAACTGTATCCAAAATCATTGTTTAAAACTTCTGTATTAAACAGTATTCCAGCTTTGTCGTTGATTCCAGCATATAGTAAGTGGTTGCAAATTGTCAAATCTGAATTTAATTGTTCCATAAGAAAGATAATAATGTATTCAACATGCTGATTTTTCTTTACATCTCCATAGTTGCCCCTGCAACTGTTTTATTTTTATGTTTTTAATAAATGATTTATTTCCGATAAAAATAGTTTGTTTACTGGACTTTTGTATGGATTTTTGTGTTGTGGCTTTTTGTTTAAAATTATAGTGTTTTTTTCCCACAACAAGCCAGTGCCTTTTTGGGGTGGCTTTTTATTTTGCCAACCCTGATCTCTCTACAATTTAAAATAATGCATTGAAAAAAAACGATACTTCAGCCGCAATAGATTAGTATTATTTGTCTTACTTCTGGCCTTTTATTTATATCGATATATTTTGTTTTTTTTTATTTGGTTATGGGGTGGTTAAATTATAGGTTTGCAAAAAAATCACATAAAATTAGAATATTATGGAAAATTTATGGTATAATTCCGCAATATTTAAAAATACCTACAAAAATCCAAGAAATAATATTATAATTTTATTTAATATTTAATACTCTTTATTTTTTGTTTGAATTAACAATTAAATTACGGATGTATATATTAAGATAGGTTAATTTTATATATTTATTTTTAATATATTCTTAAAAATATTCAATTTTCTATATTTTTTCAGTATTCTACATGACTACCTTTCAAATGATATCCGAGACATTTTTTACGGCCTTTCTTTCAAAAGTTATTTGATTGCCGGACGATTTTATACTGCATCGTATAAAGTGCACGGCTACGCAAAGTGCGTAGTGTAAAATATTTTTTTTTAATAATATAAAATATTATTTTTAAAATCTGACTAAAATATAGTGTCATCTAGACACTTAAATGAATATAGTTTCTTTAGTACAACTTTTAAATTCATTTTTGTTAACAGTGGTATTCTTTCGAGACATGATCAGTAAACACACTAAAGGAAGTGAACATTTCTTTGAAACTTATGTGGCTAACTTCCTTCTGAATGGTAATTAATATTTCATATGGCATCTGTCACGTGATTAAATGATCATGATCCATTACAAGTGAAGGAACTGAGGGAAGTAAAACTGATCAGATCTCAAAAATACCATTAAAGTTTCATTCAATTCTTAAGTAGAATTTTCGAGTCTAATTAAAAAAAGTGTTTTTCTATACAAAAAATGTTTTTCAAAGAAATTATTTTTTTCGCTATTATCTGGAATGGTAGGTAAAGAAGAGAAGAAATAATAGTGAAAATAGGGACATGTTTAAAACATGTTTTGCATCAAATTAAATTTCAATATCATGAATATTAAAAAAATAAAGCTGTACTACATATTTAAATGTGTTCTTTTTTTTTTGGTTTATTGTGTATTTAAAATTTCCACGTAAACTGATACTGCGAAAGTGCAGCGGAAATCCGGTCGCGAATAAGCAGAGTAGGCCCGATTCGCCGAAGTGCACTGCGCAACAGGAACAATAAAAAATTATACTGCATGTGTATTACAGTAGTAAAGTGCTTATTAAAATCAAATTGAAATCTGATACCTGTAGGCAATTCAGGGTTCATTATACGTTTAGTCAACCTAGGACAAAGCCTACTATTTTAAGTAGTTCAGTAGGTTAATGTATATTAATAAGATACGGTTTATTTCAAATTAGTTATTACTAAAAGTCGTGAGGATCTCAACCGCAAATTACAGTGACATACAAGGTTAATTTAGTTATACAATTGAAAAAATTATCGTCAGTAAATTGTACAAATTTAAAAATAAGTTTTTTGTTAGTTAGGGCCGTTTGTACCAGGTGTCAAGTTATACCCAAATTAACACGTCCCTTAACTTTTATTTTTTATCGTACAAAAAAATAAAATATAAGTCTGTTGAGTAAATTCTTAAGTTTTATAATCAATAATTAGATTTTTCTCTTTTCTAAGATATGCAGGTTACCACAAAAGTTTATATATTTTTAAAGAAACTCCATTATTACCATTAACAAGATCAGTTTTAAAAATATGGCCATCCGACGTTAAAAAAATATGTTTAATTTCCATTAGGAACACTACAAAATAACAGCCTCAACTTTTTTATTTTTATCTTACAAATCAAATTAAAATATTATTTGATTAAGTTTTTTTTGTTTGGCTCTGATGCTACGTTAGTTCTGGTTAGTTCGCCAGCTCTCCCCTTCCGATTATATGAGCGATGCCGCTCATAAGCTTTTCAGGCTTTGTCCGTGGAAAATCTGGATAATCGAGCTCGAAACTCCCAGAAATTCTTAGCAAAAGTAAAATTTGAAGCAATGATCATGCATAAATTGTAGCTGTCAAACCAAGAGCTGCTACTGGTATTGCGCATAACCGGCCACTGTCACTACTGACGCTTCAAGTGGTGCGCGCATCCGTCCTCGATCATACACACCATGTGCATCAACACCCAGCAAAAAACACCAGGTTGTAGGAATCGTTGCTTACAGCGCTTAGTTTCAAAAGAAATATGCCATTAATTTAGCATGAATATTTTCTCAATCCCCGAGGAGATCAAAATGCCCGTACAACTCCTCTAGTCGCCGATCCCGGAAAAGCTTTGTAGCTCTAGCTACTCGAAGGTCGCGGAAAGACTCCATTTTGTCAAAAGTGAGTGAGTGAGTCATTTGATTAAGTTGACCCTCTAGTATTCGTATTTTTTATCATAATGCTATTATCTGTTATTTGGATTAATTTTATAAAATGAATCAAAAAAACTTCCTAATATATTTTTTAATGCAGCCTCACAAACTAGGTAAATTAAAAGTACCAAAATTTGTGTATTGACTGTCAATAATCGACTGAATAATAAAAAAGCACTGGCTAAACGACCGCCGGGGCTGCGGTTTTGCTGAATTATATGAAGTTTATCTATTTACCGGTATATGAAAACCGCCGAAAATGTTAAGTAATTTATTATTACCTGCGGTTTTTACTTATTTTTTCGGTACTTGCCGCCGTAGGGCAGTTTGATTTAGGAAAACTATTAAAAACCGCAGAATAATAATTAAAGTTCCCTAACTTTAATATTTATTTCTTTATTGTTTAATATTATTTTTAGTATTGATCAACAAACAAAAATTAAATGGAGGATACACGAAGATTTTGTCGAAGCTCTTTATAAATTAAAAAGAATGTACATCGTTTTGGAAAAGAAATGCGTGTAGTTTAGCGGCAAGAAAAATATCTGATCGTGCATAGAACTACTAAAGTAGTATGCATGTATTAAGGGTGGAATAAACTTTAAAATTCTCAGGAAAATAAAAACTCACAAGATAAATAATTCATAAATACGGCCTTTTTCTTCAGTGATATTATTAATATTTTAAAGAAATAATTTAAGTTGGTCCATAGCTACAGGGTTACGAGTGTTGACACGTAATCCACAGGTTTCCGAGGTCAAATTCCGGATAGGTAACTAACTTTTTCTTTTTTATTGTTTATAATTTAATTTTCAGACAAGTCATTTTCCCAGATCTTTAAAAGAGCTTTACAAAAATTCCAAATTTAATATGTCTATCCTTAAATCTTTTAAAAAATATAACTGCCCAAATCTAAAGAATAATTTATATACTTGCTTACTCTAAAGATATTTTTTTGTTCGTACAATATACAGGGTGTCCCATTTAAAAAGTCATACTTTTGTCGTACCCTGTACCATTCAGACATAATATAAAAATGATTTCTGACACGGATACTGCAGAAATTAATTTCAACAAATCCATATTTTTATTAATTAATTCAATGTAACATATTATGTAAATAAGTTAGGAGAGGTAGGTGTATACATTTTTAACTTGATAATACAATATGGTGTTAACTTTAACGTTAACTTAGATTTAAACCATAAATGTTTATTTTAATTTCGGAAATTTAAAGAATATTTATTATTTACTTAACAATTAAAAACCTTTACAAGAAAAATATATACGTATATATTTAAGAATATATTTTAAGGGATGTATTATGTACCAACATTTTTTTTCTGAACTGCTTTAAACTTGGATTTAAATGCGCTTTTTCGTGTTAAGACGGTTCAAAACATTTGAATCTCTTTTTTACTCTCATACTTATATTGTCATTTCAAATGCGGTTTGAACGACTCCGATGAATACGGTTAACACGAAAAAAGTGACTTAAATACGTAAATATCAATACATAAAAAATTAAACCGACTTCAAAAAATTATATAATAGGTCTAGCACCTTTCTCTCTCGCAATCCTGACTTAGTTTTTATGGGACAACGGCGGAAGTGCACACTTTAAAAAAAAGGAATTTTTAAAATCGGTCTATAAACTTCGGAGTAATCGCGTAATATACAAAAAAAAACATACATTCGAATTGAAAACCTCCTCGTTTCGGAAGTCATTTAAAAATAACGCAAGGTCCGCCAATAGCATTTTTTTTTATAATTATAACAAATACTTGGTTAAAACAAACTTCTTTTAAATCTGTAAAACATTTTTTTTGTTCTTATAACATTAAAAGCCGCTTTTAATGCCATTTACAAAGCTAAATGGGTATATTTCTTTGCCATTTGAGAGAAAAAGACTATTTGAAGGAAAAAACACATTTTGAGAAAAAATTAAATGTTTTACACGACAGAAAGGTTGATTTAATACCTTGGGTAGTTTCCAAGCTACGAAATACCAGCCAGAGTAATAAATAATGTATTTTTTGCCCAGTCAAACACATTTAATATAATATTGTTATTATCATTATACTATGTTCTAGCGTGACATAATGACGTTATTGTAAGCGTCATTTTTAGAATCGAAATGTAACATGTTTTTGGACCAGTATCAGTAGTTCCATTAATTTATAGTCGGATTATAGTCCTAAACCAAATATATTTATTATAGTTAATTATAAAAGTAAATGTTTTAAATGTAACAATTTTTTTGCAATATGCAAGAAGTGTGTAATAATTTGATTTAACAGACTAACATAAATATTCTTATTGTTGCCTTTATTATGTTTTCAAGATGGAATGGGAATATATAAAAAAGCATGGAAAATGTTTTATAGTAGATAATTTAGGATCGTCAAAATCAAACAATGACCCTGTTAAAATGAGCGTTTTTTTCTTAGAACAATTTGCGTCCAATTATGTATACAAAGTGTCCCGTAAAAAAGTTTTTGCTGTTCGGTTAGTTTTTTAATTGTGTTTTGGAATACATTGTATACCATCAAAATATTTTAAGACATACCTATTTGGAAACCCTACAATTCTTATATGGGACTTTTTGTCATATTTTGTTAAATAACAGAAATATTGTATTTTCTCGCACCATTAGGCCACCCTAAAATATTTGTCTGCCAGGGGTTCGAACTGCCAAAACTGCACTGGTGACTGACTAGGTATTTAGTAATAGCTACCCAAGTAAATGTATCTAAAATTCAGCTATTAGAAAATGACGAAAGTTAAGTTTTATTTCTTTAACCTTTGGTACTAGGTACCTGCCAAAGCCACTATGACTCGAACTTCATAGTTTACCATCGCTTCTACCTATCAGGATCTTACACTGACAAATTTTCAGCTTGTACAAAATAACGAATGTCTATCGCTCACTGGCTGTTACTTAATAACGTTTCATTGTTTTAAATAAAAAACGATAATTATGATACACGGGTTATTTTTGTTTTTTTATTTGCCCACTCTGTATATAAAATCACATTACACATTAGCACTCTTTGTTACACGGGTGACCTGATTCTATAGCACCGTTTTTGGATTAGTTAGTCATCAAAAGCAATACAAGTGAAAACGATTTTTCGTAACACTTCTCCTCGAAAAACTTCGAGTACGAAGAGAACAAAGAAAATCAATATTTATTTTATGTGTAGCTCCAGTTAGTCATGTTTAATTTTATTCCTGGTAGTGTTCAATACTTTCATTTGTTGATACCAAATATTATATTTGATAAAATTAATTACGTTTAATTAAATTATACCCAATTATCATTTTATCAAAAACAAATGGCAAACAAAGAGTTGTCCATTCCCACTACGCGCACCCTTTAAATCACCACACCCTATCATATTGGATGAGATTAGATTATACTTAATTAATTTTAAATAAGGTAAAGTAAGGTGAAATATATTAAATAGGTGACTTGTAATGTAAACTAACTAAATTAGCGAATGAAATGTTCTATTTCAGTTTTTGATGGAGCAAAGAAAATGTGTATAAAAAATATCTTATTTTAAAAGCCGCGCACTAGTAACTTTTCATTGACCAACATAAAAGTTGCTCAACCAAAAAGTCGCTTAGGCCTGCCGCGCACTCTTTTTCGGCAACTAAAAAAATGCGATAACGAACCATATTTGTTTGTATGTGATACCGCTCATTGATGGCAACTTTTTAATCACGGCAACTTAAAAACTATCTATTGATCTATTTTGAAGGCGATTCAAAACCAATGCCGTGTTTGGTATTTCTTTTTTTGTTTTTCAAAAAGAAGCAATTATTACTGCTGTCTTAGGCATGCCGCGCACTAGCAACTTTTTTCGGAACTAAAAATTTGGATAATAAAACGTATTTGTTATTATTCATGTTTAGAAAGAAACACCCTTGTAGACAAGTGCCCGAAACACAAATTTATTAGCCACTTATTGGTTAAGCAACTTTTATGTTGGTCAACAAAAAGTTGCTAGTGCGCTACTAGTCTTATAAATGTGTATTTCGTGCACTTGTCTACTAGGGTGTTGCTTTGTTAACATGGATTTCACTAAGACAGCACTTATTATTGCTTTTATTTTGAAAAAAAGAAAAACCAAAAACCGTATTTGGTTTGGATCGCCTTCAAAACAGATAAAGATGTAATTTTTTAGTTGCCGTGATTAGAAAGTTGCTAATGCGCGGTATCATATAAATATAAAAACAAAAATAAATTTTATTATCACAATTTTTCAGTTGCCAAAAAAGTTGCTAGTTCGCAAGTTGCCTAAATAAAAACAGGTAGTGTTTTAAAATGCCTGTGACACATCCTGTAAATTTAAAAGTCTCACTCGATGATGTAAAAGTTATTTTTGTACCAAGGGCGTAAAATAGCACTTTTAAGTCCGCGGCTGAAAGATGCTGTGGGCGTAAAAGTGCTTAACGCCAGAGGTGCAAACAATATTTTTATACGACTGAAATTATTATACAAGCATTTCCTGTAGTTAGGAGAAAATTTCCTAGCTTTTAATGTATCTGAATTGTATTTAAGGTTTAAGTGGTCAACTGCAAGAATTAAAATCACTGTTATTAACGGAGTCAGCTGTTCCGAAAAATCTTAATGTGTCTGGATTTTTTACTTAACTTTTAATGGTGTGCAGAAAGTCCTCTAAAAACATTGTTTTGGTGTAAAGTTAAGTAGTTACTGAAAGAATTAAAATACTGCCCTTACAAATCCTTTATTAAAAATCTAACTATCTGAATTTTTATTGGTAAAACTATCAGTATAACAATATAAAGAATACTTTTTATTTAGAGAATTATAATTTTAAAAAAACATTTTTGCCTTAACCTTAATATTTATTGAAAATACATAATTACTAATAGCTAAACCCTTTGCTTTTTGTTTTTTTTTATTTATTAGAATTATCATAAAATTTAGGTAAATAATTTAAAGCGCAAATCTTCTAAAAATATTAAACATAATAAATTTATTCTGCGTAATTTAAACATAAATATTTAAATGTAGCCACAAAACAAAATTTGTAATAATTTAGAAATTTCAACAACCACCACTTACTTAATATAAACGACAATAAACGTATTTATATTATATGTAAAGCTTTAGAAATAAAAAAGACGTACTTAGAAGACAATGTTTATTATGCCATTTTATGTATTTTTTAAATATTAATTTAATTCATGGTTAAAATGGCATACATACTATTCAACTTCTTGTTTAACAGGTTGTACAACTCAAGTAGATTAGACCGTCGAAAAGATAATCGCATAATCTGTGGCTTTGTCATTTTGTCATAAAGTAAACAAAGCCTTATGTTTAAACTTAAAAAAAAAACAAATATAACCATTTTGTGTATTTTTTCCGTAGAATTCAATAATCTTATCAGAAAAACAATTGAAACAATAACAAAAGATATGAAAAAGAGATCTCCCCTTTTCGACCGTTACGAGAAAAAACCGAAGAGTTACATCACGAGTGACGTATTTTTAAATGGAATACTTCGTGTATTTTTATATCAATGGATAGAGATTGTCACGAGACTCATGAGGTATTCGGTGATATAGGGGTTGCTGCGTTTACTTTCTGCGATTCTGATGCAATTGTTTAAAAAGTGCATGATACTATAATGCCAGAAAAACATTTAAAAATGAATTTTCTACATATATGAGAATAGCAATATGTCAATTTATAGCTACACAATTTTATTCCGAGAAAAACTACTTACGATATTCACTTTACCTAATGCGTTCTAGTAAAACAGCTTTCTCTTGAAACTTAAGTTTTTTTGAAAAAATTTGTTTTTCCAGCTATAAATTGATATATTGCTATTCTCATATGTATAGATAATGCATTTTTAAATGTATTTCTGGCTTAACAAAATGTAACTTAATAGATACATTTTTCCAGAGCACTCGCGAATTGTTTTCCTGAACGTTTTAATTGAGTATTGATTATAGAATAGTAATTTATGTAACAAGTGCATAAAGTGATACTTTTTTACGAATGGGAAGTTTGACAGCACAAGCCGTTAGGCGAGTGCGGCAATCCCATGAGTAAAAAAGACACTTTATGCATGTGTTACATACTATATTTTTCCCACGACCGTATAAAAATTTCCCAAAATACCATTTTATACCTGTTTTATTTATCTAAACTTATTAATTTTAATTTTTGCAGCACGACCAATTGCCACAAAAAATCATAGCCTCCATATTTTTAAGAGACAATTATTCTCTTCATAACAATGCATTTATTATTTAATTTTAAAAAATTGTATGTACTTACTTTTTGTAAAAATAATACTAAAACAGTATAAATTCCATTTCAATTTCTTAGTCATTCAAATTTATTATTACTATTAATTTTCAATGATTTCTAATACAATTTATTTGCAAACTGATAAATTTTAAAACTAGACACATAAACTAAAAGAAATAATTACGAAATCAAAGGTAACTTAACCGTTTGGACAAGTTGATGTCGCATTTACTGATACCTACATTGCATACATTGATATTTAAGTTTATTGTAGTAGGCACTGTAACAAAACACTAATTCAAATCGTGAAAAAAGCTTCGAAGTGTTAAATAAAGTTACTTTTTTAACACTTTATGTAGTGTACTAAAATGGAGTACTTTAACTTCATGTTAACGATTAAAAAAACAGCATTTTTTAACGGTGGTAGAAAAAGCAAATTCTATAAAACGTACAATAGGTACATAATTAAAATAAAATCATAAAGCGTTTAGGAAAACTATGTCAAGTTCAACATCATTCTAACAATAAGTGTTATAAAATATTTTTATAGTATTCTCAAACGATAAATCCCATAGTAGTTTCTATTACCTACTATCCTTGAGCGGTCCGTATAGAAAAAAATTTTGCATAATAAAACGGAAAAGTAGCTACAGAATTTTAAAATTGCGACTTACATTGCCTAACTAAAACTGTAAAAATTAGCGCACACCAATAAAAATTAAATAAACATTTTATGTATTTTAATGTATAATTTGATTTTGCAATATCATCTTAACACGTATTTGAGAAATCTGCGTTTTATTTTATGCTTATTTCGGTAAATAGACTTTAACCGATGCTTCATTTTTTTAAATAATAAAATAAATATTATTTATCAATTTCCGGTGTCGATTTTTTAAAATCTGAAAATAGAATTTTACTAAAATAAGTACGTTTTTATTTACATCAGCTTTTAAGGATAAATTGGTGATGTTTAGAAAGTTGCGGCTGCTCCGATTTGACCAATTTGGGTATATGGGTTTTTGGGGCGGTGATCACAAATCTTAAGATTTTTTTCGAAACCGTATTGTTTTCGAGATATCCATCATCAAAGTTGAAAATCAGCCAAAAATATTGTTACTATAAGGCCTCGGGCACGATAACCAGCGTCAGCGTCGAGCGGCTAATTTAAAACAAGTTCTTTTATTCTCGCATAAACACTAAAGACAGCGCTGTCACATTTTTCGCTTAACGCTGGCCACTGACGCTTAGTATCGTTTCAGAGGCCTAATTCTCTTCTTTTGCACATCATTCTTAAAATAAACAGAACTAAATTAGCACAAAATATTTTATTTTACCTCCGGTAAAACCGGTTTTTATTTCTTTTTGTACATTAAATTACACATCTATCATTCCTAGACGCCGCGACGCAGCCCAGATTTAAAGCGAAGCTTTTAGGCAAAAATCAATTAAAAAATAATAAAGGTGGCGGTTAATAACATATATTTATTGTGAGCCAATTCAATGTTATCAATCCAGGATTTTGTACAAAAATATAGTAAAAACAAGATTAGTTATTTACAACTTCGATGATGGATGTCTCGAAAAAGAAACGTTTTTGAAGCAAAAATCAGAGTAGCCCAAACTTTCTAGACAATTACCAAAATTAATTATGACTTTAAAAGCCCTTAAAAGATATTACTTGATTATTAAAAAGTAACACCTTGTTTCTCTGTCCTATTTTTTAGAACATAATCTGTATATGCTTTTACCTAATAAAAGAATAAAAATAAACCTAAAATATTTTTCTAAGAACTAACTATAAATATTTAAATAAAAAATATCATGCCTGGGCTTGAATAACAAATTTTAAATATTTTTTATTGTTTTGTTACAGACGATGTTCCAAAATTTAGCTAGTTACTTCTTAGGCGGTACTACGACTATTAGCAGTGGCTCGGCCGGAGGGGTTGATAATGGCGACATCAATAGGGTAAGTAAATAGTTTTTTTTTAATTTTTATTATTCCTATATAGAAACGCGCTAAGGGGTCATTCAGAAATTAGGTCACATGAATTTTGAAACTTTTAGACCGGCCGCAAACATCAAATTTTTGATCCGATTAGTCGGTCCGACTTACAAATGTCTACGTAGACATTTTTAACTGATAAATCTATATGTGACCTTGGGGGCTTTAAAGATCAAAATTTAAAACAAAAACCACTGGTTGGTGAAAATTTTAAATAGTAAAACAGTACTAAAATACACAATGTTAAATATAACTAAATTGAATGCAATTATTTTGCCGTCCAACTTAAAAACACCGTATGTGGTGTATATTATAAGCCTATTCACATACGTTGTTTTTTCGTTGGACGGCAGAATTGGTTCAGTAGAATTTCCAATTTTATCAGGCTGCAAAAGTTATAAGCCTATGGTACCATTTTTTTAATCTATTTTAAGCGTATTTTTACCCGACCACCTTCTGGATGGTTTTAGTTTTGTTCAATTTCAAAATCAATATGACAGTATATACTTTTTGCCATGTTTGGCCAATTATATCAATCATTTAGATTTTTTTTGTGACTTTTCGTTATATTATTATGTTAATTATTAAATATATGTTCTCTCTCTAGGCGCGCTTGTGGCTGCTTCGGTTGTATCGGTAGCATCGATCTCCGGAGTTAAGCAGTGAAGTGCGCGCCCATAACTGGATGGGTGATCGGCGTTGTCGGTTTTAGGCAACGGCACGCGGTGTTCTGCTCGGGGGTAAAACGAACGGACCGAGCCGCAACCATCAAGTTATGGAATGAATGGTGTGTGAATGGGAAGGAGTAGGGGTCAAGGTACGATAAGCCTTCAGGCTGCAGTGCACCACCTAGGAGGACGGTCGTCGGACCTGGGTGGGATGACCCTGAAAGGGCGAAAAAAAATATATATGTTCTGTTTTTGTTAGAAAATCTTAAAAGTAAATAATTTTGAATTTATTATTTATTGTGATAAAGCAACAAATTTACATTTAAAATAAAATTCGTGTTATTCTCTAGGACCCAAAAATTACATTACTTAATTATTCATATAAGATGCAATCCGAGTCTCGTATTTTTTTTTAATAGCAACGTTTTAAGTAAGAATATCAATTCTTATTTTTACTTGATGCAATGTCTTCTCTAGCGTTACTAACTGCTTAAAATTGACGAGTCATGCGATCAGTTAGTTAATTGAAGTATCATTATTCTGGTGGATATAATTCACTCTGGGCAGTAGAGATGGTGCAAGGAATATAAACTTTTTGAATAAGGAGCGCTCGATTTTTATATTTGTCCGAAAATATAGGTTAGGTTTGTGACGTCACCTTTTTGCCATAATATTTTTATCTGACAAAATACACCAATTCTTGTATAAAATAAAATAAAACCACTTAAAAAACATTTTAAAAAAATGGCATCTTACCCTTAATAACGATTTAAACGTAAATTTCCTTTAAAAAATATGCAAAGGTAGTGACCCCTGTTTACTGGTTTTAAAATTCTCTGTTACTGCAATACTAATAACAACTCAATTTAACTATAAACAGTAAAAACTAAACATATGTAAAAGTCCAATGACTAAAAAGCAAAAAATAACACCAAAACCGCGAAAAAAGCTTCTAGTACGATTGTAAATAAAAAAATACGGGAAAAGATTACGTCACAAAATTTAGTGAACGTAGGCTTAAATGGGATCGAGCACTTTTTATTAAAAAGTTTATTTTCCATGGAGCTGGTTTATGAATGCCTATTAGAACAATGATTGGGTTTTACGAACATATGCTTTATTTGGCATATCACAATGTTAAAGAGACCTAGCTCCATAATGTGTTATTCTCCGTTTCGAATTCTCAAAAAAACCCAACATGTTAATGTTATTTTTAGTTAAGAGGATGCCGTAGCACGTTAAAATAGCTAAAACGCGATTCGCTGCCGTTTTTAAATATTTGTTTTGAGAAAAAGTTGTACATAGAAAAGTTTCTTAAAATGATCCAAAGATTATCGGAAAGTTAATTGATTTTTGGTAATGGTAATAATTAACACATTAAATTTCCCAAAATTACAAAACCGTAAAAATAACCAACTTTCCGATAATCTTTGGATCATTTTAAGAAACTTTTCAATATACAACTTTTTTCTCAAACAAATATTTAAAAAACCGCAGCGAATCGCGTTTTAGCTCATTTAACGTGCTGCGGCATCTCCTTAATAATAATATATTATTATATTTCGCTCTAAATGGGGTATACAGTGCATTCCAAGTAAAAACGGTCACCCCATATAATTCCGATATTTGTATACTTATAAAAAAATCCTGAATCACGTCAATTTTATTTTTAGGGGAACTAGACCGGTGCCCAAAGCCTTAAAAAAAGTAAATAGTGAAAAAAAAAATATTGTAGGATGAAACCCACTAAAAAGGTAGAAAATATAAGAAAATTTAAAGAAACAATAAATTCCACTCGATCTGTGGTCGGAAAGGGGGAGGAGGGAGGGGTTAAAGTGTAAAATACGGTTTTTCTAGATTTTCGGCCAAACTACAAATGGAAAAAAGTTAAATTGCAAAGTTGTAGGCAATGTAATGATGTACAACTTTTTATTTAGCTTTTTTACATAACCTTACAATTTATGTGTGTAAAGATAAAAATAAAAAGCAAGTTTTTGGTTTTTATTTTTATCTTTACAAAAAAAAATTCACGAAATTTGGTGAAAACGTAGCTTTATTTGTGCCAAATATACCGTAAGTTTTTGGTTCTAAAATATTTATTTTTATTCATTTTTTGACTTAATATTTAAAAAATACCCTTATTTTCAATCGAAAATTCACGTGTCAAAATATCGACATTTTCCAAAAGTTGAATGTCGTTATGTTCGTTAAAAGTTCTATATTCTAAGTTATAGGGGTAAGCCATCGGCTATGAACCCTGGTATTTGGGTATAAAAAACTAAAGACCATTAAAAAGAGAATTTGAAACCCTTTAAGTTAAGGCGTCACTTGACCCCCTTTGCGATTAGAACTTTTTGATGTCTGTTGGTAGTGGAGACCCTAAACAAGTAAATGTTGAAACAAAAATGTGTCCCCCTAAAAATAAGAATTGACGTGTCTCAGTATTTTTAAAAGTGTATATAAAACGGAATTATACAGGGTGACTGGTTTTAATTGAAATGTACTGTATATACCTGCCTTTATGGAAAATTTAGAAGTCTTATTTTCTCTGAGAAAAAAAAATATTTGTGAATAACTCTGACTAAGTCTGAGTTGCTTTAAAAGAGTTAAATATTAATAATAATACTTATAAGACTTTTTTTCTTACTTAGAGAAAATAAGACTTTTAAAAAGTCTTAAAAATTTTCCCTAAAAGTAATAAAAATTAAAATTTATTGTAGGTAACTCTTCGCACGACTGATCATGATGATGGATGGACGATGGTGGACAGAGATTCCGAGGGTAACTCCGACGCTTACTCTTCAGAGGAAGAGGATAATGTCAGCGACAGTGGGCTTGAGCGAGTACAGCTTAATCGGGCAGGATCTAATGACTCGCTGACTCGAGCACAAGTGCATGACATGGAAGAAAGTTGGTTTGTTACACCACCGCCATGTTTTAGCTCACAAACAGGTATAAATTAAAATATTAATTTAATATTGGATTAAGGTTCAAGTTGAGCCAAATACACTTCTCGAAATAAATAGATTAAGGTCTGGCCACACATAGCCGCACCAAGGCGGCACCGAGCCCGGATTTTCCATGATAAAGGAAAGTGATAGGGCAGATTAAAGGTCCGGCAACACATAACCGTACCAAGGCCGCACCGAGCCTGGATTTACCATAGTAGAGGAAAGTGGGACAGATTAATTCGAAAAAATTCAAAAGCACTTTTCATTCCATTAAAAATATAAAAAGCATTTTTATCCAGCTGAGTCTATTGTTTTATGTTTGTATATCTCCTTGTTTAAATAAAGCAGATTTTTCTACTTATCTCTGTCCAACTCTGTCCTTTTATCCAAACTTTGAAGATTTATTTTACAATCAGGTGTAATTTATATAACAACTCATATCACTGCTATGTTGTTAAATTCAATTCTTTTTGCACCACATCCCCCACATTTCACCAGCGAGATGTACGGTTGCGGTTATATGTGGCCAAACCTTTAATACCCCATTGAATCCGGATCGAGGTATTGCGTTTAACTTCACTTTGGTTATTGGTTAAGTACCAAAGATCAGCTGGTAAAATTGTTTGGTTAGAAGTCGTTTTGTTTTAAAACGTTTATTATGTTGAAATACATAAATATTGCATCTGATATGTTACGCTAATTTTAACTTTTATGTTAAGCTTGACGAAAAGTGGAAGTCAGATAACTCCCTTATATTTCGTTGTAGCACAAAATTTATAATAACCTTTTGTAATCAGAAAATGACGTGCAATTGATTAGAATAGAAATATACAGGAGATTTCTTTTAAAAAATTACATTTTCAACAATAATTAAAAACACAATGTTCAATTTGTTTTTGTGTTGGCGTCACGTTATTAATCATCGGAAAAAATACTACTAGTTTGAGGAACCATAGCAAAAATACAAATCCATAGAACCTCACGAGTGAGATTTCAGCATACCCTAAAATTTTAGTACCTACTCTGACCACCAGATAGCGAAAGTTGGCACCGGCAGAAAATTGGTCAATGCCCATGTGGAGTTTCTATTGGTCGATTGGTCTACTTTTGCTATCTGGTGGTCAGAGAATAAGGTACTAAAATTTCAGGGTACGCTGAAATCTTACTTGTGAGGTTCTATGGATTTATTTTCTTTGCCAATAGTCATGTAAAAATCCATTGGTTGGTTTCCCCAATTTGGCCAACGAATTTTCAGACCCATTGTCAAAGTCAAAAACCGCTTTATTTATCATAAGAAAAAACTTGTTGACAAGCTTTCATAAACATAATATACCGGTATGGAAACAAACCGTCTTATCATGCACTGAATACCTTCCACCAATTTCCTATATACTCATGGAATATTTTCTATGCTTTTATTATCCTATGGTCGGCCAGTTGGTTTCCACATCTGTATAAATGTAAATATTTGTAATATCTGTAAGTATTTATTTAATATAACAATTTAGAATAGAATTATTATTATCGTTTTAAACTTTGGGATAAATGCTGCGTCGCCATTGCCGGCACCTTCTCCGCAAAACAGTGCTTCGGATAAGGTGAAGGGGGAGGAGGAGTATATTTTATTATTCGTCTCTATTAAGTCAAGTTCCCTTTTCAAAATTATTACGTCGTTCACTTTTATATATATATATATATATATATATATATATATATATATATATATATATATATATATATATATATATATATATATATATATATATATACATATATATATATATATATATATATATATATATATATATATATATATATATATATATATATATATATATATATATATATATATATATATATATATATACATATATATATATATTTATATATTTGATATATATTCTCCTGACAGTAAAAATTACAGCGATGTAAATCTAAGTAACTACGTTAATAATATTTTAAAGAAATTAAGATATTTTTTAGGCCCTGTCCAACTTCGAACCTCACCGCTTGAGAACCTTCTTATCGAGCATCCCTCGATGAGCGTCTATCAGCGCAACGGTAGCAGACACCCTCATTTCCGTACGCCTACACCCTCCGATAATGCGGAAGATGAAGAATTGGAGACTATCGAAGACGAAGATATTCAAGCAGAACCCATTGTCGTTGTGCGACGAGTAAGATCTCCGGTAGTCGCCACTCATAGGTGTAGTCGTGCGCAGGCGTTACAGTTAAGCGAGACGCAAGTGGCCAAAAATCGGCAAGCGCAAAAGGTATTTAAAATTTTTTTCTTTCTGAAAGAATACTTACAACCTATATCACTATTAAAAAGATCTATTACGCCAGTACCGCCATTTTGTATTAGGTGAAGATATTGACTCTATATTCTAGGGTTATAAAGCACTCGTCAGAAGCTTTAAAATGATGTGCAACAAGACAGGGGTCTTTACTTAACTTTTTTCCAAGATGGCGCCCAGCAGCCATATAGTATTTATGCATCAATTTTATATCTCAAAGTTTAACCTTTCCAAATTGATTGGTTCAAAAAATAAAAGGGGGAAGGGTTATTAAAGAAATGCACCGTATAACACAAAAAAGATGTTTAGGATAGGAAATATAACTTTTACATATGCAAAATTATTTATTTTAAAGAAAATACTTTTTTCGCTATTTTGACCGTTTTTAAGCTTCTCTTACATATTATATTTAAAAATATTTGTACATGTACAAACTTTCTTACTAATTTCGCATGAAAAATCCCATCCCAGCCGTCTAAACGAGCGAATCTTGTTGCGTTGCATGTTGCATTGCAGGTTGCATTACAAACCTCTGTACGCGGCTTTATTCGATTGGGTGTTTGAGTGTTGCAAAAAATGGTTAACGAAAAAGTTAAAATGTGAACGAAAGAGAAAATACTTGAATAAATTAAATAAGATTTCCTGAGATTTTAAAACATTAATCAGCTTTACACAGTTTATAATTAAATTGCTGAGTTTTCTACCAGCGACAATATTTGGTCGACTTTTTCTATCAACTAATCCGTTTAAATAATAAAAAAAAAAAATTTCGCACTACAACCTTGTTGGTAACATGTTCATTTTAAATGTGGATAATACTATTTGCAGAGAAGGTTGTAGCAACAACATAAGTCAGTTTGTTGCATTACATGTTACGTTGCATGTTGCGTTGCGCGTTGCTTTACACACGTCTATACGAGGCTTTTTAGCTATACACAGGATTGCACTTACTCGCGAGCCACCTTTTAGTTCGGGTAAGCCCAAAGGTTTGGCTGACCGTGTGTTAGGCAATAGGCCCTTAACCATACACCAAAGGTAGCAAATTTTTGGTGTAGATAGATTTTACTTTATTCCTTTTCTTCAAATTTACCTGAAAATTGCAAGATTTTTTGTAATAATGCCAAAATCTATATTTTTGTGGAAATGCCCGCGAAATTATTTAAAACGCCGCATAGACCGATGACGTAGTTGGAGTGTGCCTACGTCACAAAAGATACAAGCTACGACAGCCCTTTATACTGCTTTTTCCTTTGTTGGCATATTTATTTAACGTGGGTCTTTTACATATGCACTGGCAACATTGTGAGGTTGTTTGAACTCGCAAATTGTGGAATAAAATTTAAAAATTATTTACAAAATAACTATAGACAATTTTGTTCAGATTTTAATTTTCTCGAGTTGGTGACGTATTTAAAGAATAATTGTGGCGAGCAGTGGTGCAGTGGCTAGCGTGTCGGCCTCCCACCGCAGCGATCCGGGTTCGAATCTCGGAGTCGGACATCGGATTTTTAATAGCTCGTCACCTCACAGTTGGCAATGGCAAACCACTGTGTAGTATTCTGCCATTTCTAGGTAGTAGTTTTTTAAAAATAACGTCCGTGGTGGCACTACCGCGTTGTCTAAAAGGTGCTGTGAAATGCAACTGCATGTTTCAGTGCTTGGATAACGTTGACGGAACACGACAATATTGGGTTAAACATCCAGTAACCCGGCACTCACGGTACACTGGTATTTAGGCATAAGTCTTCGTGAGATATCATAAAGATAAAAAAAAAAAAAAATTAATAGTATATTGTGCAACAAGTTTTGAAAAAGACTCTTTGCACACAAGTATGACGTTTGTGCACGAGCCGTAGGCGAGTGCTTTAAGTCATATGAGTGTGCAAAGAGTCAGTTTCAAATCTGTTGCACACGATACTTTTTTACGACAGCAGAAAATAAGGATTAATATGTGATTTTTATTATTTTTATTCTTTTAACTTTTGACAGGACTGTGCAAAAATACTTCATACGCCGTGAGAAATGTTTTCACACGCTTATGTCAAAACTAATGATAAATATTTTTAACTGGTTGACACTAACGAGGTGGACATCATACATCATGTGAAATTAGTCACATTTTCAGATCCTTTTTGACGTGCGTTTTTAGTCACTTTTCATAGCAGTTGTGGAAAAATAGTTTTTACCATTGTAAAATTTTGGCTAAGAGCCCATTCATATTCACGGTCCCTGTTGTTCATGGATTCGATTGTATAATACTCTGATGTATTTTTTTTTATTTTTAGGTGCAAGTTAAGAAACTGGCCAAACAGGCCGCTCGCGGTTTTCTGAATCGCGCTAATAAGGCTCGTGAAGTGAACGGTCGCAACTGGAATCCTCGACGCAAGGAACGTTGCCAGGGTTCTATCCGTTCGCACGCCAACAATAACCGTAAATGCTAAAAAGCATTTGCAAGCTGATCTCATCACAAAAAAGGACGAAGACAAGTCGTTGATTAGGTTAGTGTTTTTAGAATTAATAGTACATGTACCTAAACTGAGTTAATTAGTGTGAAGTTGTACTTTTTATACAAAATAATAAAATTTTATAAAAGGATTTACTGATAATGAGCAACATCATTAATTTTAAACATATGCATTGGTTCCAAGGTGAGAAGGAGCTAGATTACTTTAAATCAAAAAACGTTATGTATGTATTCCAAATCCGACAATCTTTGGAATATCGTTCTCATATCTAGAAAATGGTGTCCACCGCGACCTTCTTTCGCCCGATTCCATTCAAAGAAGAGTTGTTCGCCTTATTAATGATTCCCTATTGACAGAAATACTTTCTTCTCTTGCCCATGGTCGGACTGTAGAGGGTCTATAGCTTTTTATAGGTATTTTTACGGCTTCTCCTAAGAGGACATGTCCAGTATTGTTATACCATTAACTGTTGCTTATACAGTATATCTTTAACGACTCCACCATCTTTTAAAACTTAATTTTGTTAAGTAAATTCAGGCCAGTTTTCGTAGCATTGCAATTTTCCTCCTTCTAGATCTCCATAGTATTACAATACAAGATACTCTGATTTGCATGACATAACAAAAATTGGAAAAAAATTAAACATCTTGGATTTTCCTAGTTTTTAAATTTTGTCCCCAACATGTTCTCCAGCTAAGCGTGTTTTATGTTCGTTTAAATAACAGGTTATTTTGGATATTATTAATAAGCCAAGCTCTGTTAGTTGTTATTGTCACATAATATTAGTTTTATTCCTCCTTGCTTTTGATAAACATAAATAATTTTGTTTCGTTTTTAGACCCATTTCACACTTTCATTACCTAGTTAAATATATAAAAAAAGAAAATTATATTTCTTGTAATTTATACAAAGAATATTTTTTTTGTGTATAGAATATTCGAAGAAGTAGAACTTCACACTAAAGATTGTTCCGCAATGTTCATGTTCAGAAATAGAATGGCTAAGTTGAGAAACTGAAAACGATTATTATAATTAATTAAATAACTTAAAGTAAGTTTAATAATTAAGAAACTTAAAATGTCACTATTAAAGTATAGTTAAATAAATTTATCGGACATAACTACTTAACATCAGGGATGCAGTCAGATTCTAAACAAATTAAATAAAAATATTTGAATGTTATAATAAAGGTTCAGTTTTAGTATGTGTCTGAGGTAAAAAAAAGTAGATATAAATGCTTTTCCATGAAAGAAGCATGTCAGTTTTAAAATGAACACGCACCACTGTGTTTCGGGCGTTGTTGCCGTGGCAGCAGGCTACCTAATTAAAAAAGGCGATTTAAGTTTATCTTTTTGTAAACTAAAGGTTAATAAAATGTGCATTTGTAACCCTGTATTTGAAATTAACAGAACATCCAAAATTTTTGTTTAATACTTCTAAATGGCCACTACTACATTCAATAAATTGTATAAAAAAATATCAATATCCCCCATGAATTGCCCCTAGCTTTTTATTTTTGTATTTTCATCCTAAATGTTCCAAATATTCCGCTTTTATTTAACTGACATAATTAAAACATTCTCTCCATGCCGACCACGGGCTTAAAGGAACGGCTCATAGATAACCTACATTTAGATCCGCAGTGGCAAGAAGAATTTTTCGGATTTTTACGACCTCGCGCAGTAAACAAATCGGGGCTGGACAAACATGCGCACTTATAAAAGTCGTGGCAAAATACAAACACCGGCACCCCGTACCCTTCGTCCGCGGTCTGACCGTAACGCTCATTAGCTACCGTACTTCAAACAGAAAACCAGGACGCCGTCAACAAATTCTTTCCTATAATGCGGATAGTTTGTTTGTCGCCGGGTGCGTTTACCTTCAACTGGCTTGCGCACATACCGGTTTTTTCGCCCATGAAATGTAACTTTTGTTTCGCGCAGGTTATAACATTGGCAATCCATCAAGATCAGTAGAACGGCTACTCTGCATGTTTCCCAAAACAAACGCGTGATGTAAAAAGTACATTCAGTAGCTATGCCAAGCGCTTATACGTCAGGCGTGCGGGCTAAGCGTAAGACCGCGCTTTAAATTTCACGCTAGCTGACGAAAAGTTGAAAAGCGCCTAAGAGATACATTTCTTTTAACGCAACGCTTTATCCATAGGCGTAAAGCGTAGAGAGCGTTCGACGACGCCCCATGTGAAACCGCACTTAGGTCCTACACCAAAAATGTTTCAAATGAGTGAGCGACTTGTAGCTATAGAACATAATATATACACAAATAATATTTAGAAAATATTATTCTTAACTTAGCCATTATAGAGTTTATAAGCTTTTGCAATAAAATAGTTTAGTAAAGTTAAATTAGATTATTTTATGGTAATCAGAAATAAAATACAATTTTAGTATTTGGTAGTAAGGACTCTTAAATCATGCAATAAATTTATTACTAAAAATCTAACTTAACTTTATATAAATAATATTTACTTCTGGTTTTTATTCCTGTCCTCTAGCATTGTATATTTTATTTTGTTTTTTTTTTGGCACAAGGGAATATAAATTAAAAAAGCCTTGGTCAAATTTTGTTTAGGTAAAAATCAGAAGTTACCTTATTCTTCATTAGAACTTGTGTGGTTTTGTAAAAAAATAACCAAAGCACCATAGTGTGTTCATAAAAAATAAATAAAAAATAAACATGCTTTAAAGTAAGCATAAGTTCTTAGAATGTTGCGGACATGTATATTTAAGGTTTTGTTAAGGCCGTTTAAATAAAGTTTTAGTGGTTATTTTGATTATCCATTTCCAATGATGCAAAGTTCTGGAAATTTAAAATACAGTTTATTATATTGATGTTAATTTTTTCAACGGGAATTTTGTTTTTATTTTAAAAATCGAAACATCATTTTAAGGAAGTGATTTTTTGTTTTTGGTTTTAGCGATTTTAGGATAAACACATGAAATTACTACCGTAAGTTCCATGACACTTCTCCGTAAATAACAAAATAGGCTATAATTAGCAAACTTCGGTTAAAATATTGACCATTCTATTTATCTAAAAAAGGGCTATCCATCTTAACAAGTTGCGCTTAAATAAGGCGAAACTCAAATTTAATAATATCTAATATACTATCTATCTGCACAATCAAGGATATTATTACAATCTTGTTTAAATATAAAGAATTGCAATATTGCAAATTGTATATTATATATCAGTTAGTCTTTCTTAAAAAACTATTTTAAAATTACAGAACTTTCTAAATGAATCACATTACTACGTATTTGCGTCATAGAACTGGGCATTCTTATGTAAATTTGGCCAGTTTCATCTTAATTTTAATATTTGTGTATTGTTAAAGTAATGTGATTATTTTTGTAAATATAAAAATCTATAAAGTATATCTATTATTTATAATTTAAAAAGATATATATTATTTTTGTTAGTACTTTCGTGCATATATTTTTAACGTTTGGCTTCAAATCTCAGCGAAGTTTGAAAATATCTTTTGTTCGAATTAAGATGCAACGTTAAATAGTAATTGTAAAAATGTAACTAAGTATCGAACCATATTCCATGTGTATATTTTATATTCTAAAATCACACATTTAGAACTTAAGAATACTGTTTAGATTAGGACAAAATCATCAGAGCAATCTGTGATAAGGACTACTATTTTTATAGCCCAAAAATATAAAGATATTTTCAAATAATTAAGATTTGGGCCGAATTCGAAACATCTTGACCATATTTATTATAATCTTAAGTAAATGTTTGTTGCCTATGCCATGTTTTCATCTTAAAAATCATTACCTATGATTATTTATTTATATCCGTTAAATATTTAGCTTGTTAGATGTATTAAAGGGCAACAAATAGTTCCGCAAATTTGCGCCAATAAGTTTTCATTATGGTTATTGTATATGAGCCTAAAGACTGTGTTTTTCTTTCTTACATGTACGCTCTATGCAATAACCGATATTTTTTATTTTAACTTAGATCTTTTACTTTCAGTAATATTATGACCATCCATAGAAATAAGAAAAAAGTACAAAAAAGGTTGTTTCTAATATTTTATTCACCATAACGTACTAGGCAGCTGCTTTAACCAATTTCCAAGATTTCTAAAGATTAGAGATAAGCACTTTGACTGTATTATTGACAATAGTCAAAACTGGACCATTCTGTTTGTGGAAAACTTTAGGTGTTCAATGGTATCTATTCATCAATCCATCAAGGAATTTTTCTGCCGATTAACCTTTTTACTTATTAAGTAACTTAACAACTCCTTTTATTAAAGTGACGTTTAAAAAATCATTAACCCTAAAAACTCTTAATTTAATATTTATTACGTATAAAATTGAAATATGTAAAAAAAATAAAGCAGCTTTTTAATTATGTCAATATCTAAAAATAATTATTACGTAGGATTGTAATTTCCTATAAATTTTGAACAATATTCTGCCTAAATAAATTTTTCTCCGCAAAATATGCACCTATCACCGTCTTTTGAGTAGCAGAAATAAATAGTTAAACAAACTGTGAAACCTGAGCATATTTTACATCTAAATATAATCCTCATTCACTTAGTTGTAATGTCAATTTCTAAAAATATATGGTTATGTTACTGTGAAGTGTTTTAAAAATATTTTTTTCTTCAAACGTCAGTAAACATGACGTTTATGGATGAACATCGTGACGTTAAAGTTTCACTTTATAGTTTAAAGCTGGATTTATAGATTGACGTTTCTGTTTCGTTGCGTTTGACGTTTTCAATTAGAAGATGAAATAACAACTTTCCATTTATCAATTTATACTTTCTGTTTCCATATTAGAAACCGAAACTTCAAACATCGATCGGTGACGAAAACATCAATCTATAAATTGAGGTTTACGTCTTAGACGCTGGCGATAAAGATTTTTTTGGCTGTGCAAATGCAATATGTAACTTGTTTTAAAAAATGTTTTTATATATATGTATATATATATATATATATATATATAAATAGCTTGTTTTATCATAAGAAAAAGATAAAATAAACTACAAACTAATAAAAATCATAGAAATGAATGAAATGAAATATTTATTATCAGTCAAATTGAGTTTTAACAACTTGTCAAAAACGTCAATTTTTTTAAAATAGTTAATATTTTTAGGTCGCCGACAATCAAAAGACGGTAAATTTAAACGTTTGAAGAAAAATGAGCATGTTTTATTTCGATAAAAGGTAACTTTTTTGGCTCGGCCGTAAATACCAAGCTGTTTCGTCAACCCTACACTCTCGCCATTAAAATAGTCACTTTTTCTCCTAATGAAACAAAATACTGTTATCCAACTATACAAAATAATACTGCCACCAAAAATGATTATATTTAATATCCAAAAATGTTCAAAAATCAAATACGGTATTAATTTATCTAAAAGTAACATAACCGAAACAAAAAATCTATAAGTACATGATTTGTTGCTTGAGTATTTATGTACGCAAAGTATGAAAAAATGTATGATGCACGAATAGATGTTAGTCTAAAAAAAATGAAAAAAAAAACGAATGTGCGCGATAAAAAAAGTTAAGGAGTGTTATGTATTCATAAAATTCAAACGAAGTTTGCAAAATCATACTTTGAATTTAATGTACACATAAAATCGCAGAGTAAAAATGGAAAAAAAAACAGTAGAATGTGTGACATTTTTTTGATAGATTAGGTTCTTGTATTTTTGTGAAGTAACTGACTTTATGATTAGGAATGAAATTGAGAAAATGTTATAAAAAGTTTAAAAATTAAAATTAATTATGTTAAAATGTTTTGTTGTTTTATTTCAACCTTGCAACCAGGCAATGGTTGCAGAAAATTAAGGAGTATTAAGTGAAATACCTTTGAAACAGCATATTTCAGAAGTATCACAGCCGGTTTTTTTCTTCTCTACTCTAAGCAAGCGCATGTTCTCCAAGTCCAATAGCATTGCTTGGTTTTGGAAGAAGACAGCAAGCAAAGTAGGTCTCATGATGTTGTGTAATGTTTTATACAGGGTTATTTTTAAGTTGGTACTTTAACACTGTATAAAACGCAAGAAAATAGGAACATTTTTCAAATAAAGTTAAGGAACATTTTTCAAATAAAGTTAAGTATGTCCGAAAATGCTTTCTTTCCTAGATACAGGGTATTAAAATTTAAAAAAAATGTTTTTATCATACCTTTCCTACTACTCCAGATTTTTACAATTTGGTACTACTCTTTTGATTATTATATTAAATTTTTTGCTTTAAAAGTTATTTAAGAGAATTTACCAGTGGCATTCGAACAAGATTTGTATGGATTTTTTTTTGAAGATTAGATTGGTCAAAAAATACTCTTTTTGAAAAGCTTGTCTAAAAGGGTTGCCATTTGAAAAATAATAGTTAGATACGAAAATGTCAATTTACCAACGTTTTATTTTTATCTTTCATAAATTCATAATTCTCACTAAAACTCATTAAGTGGTTTCCAAAACAAGTGCTATACCTAAAAACTGCCTTTGTGGTACTAAAATATTTGATATCAAATGCTTTTTTGAGCCATCATCGTTTTACTGTAAAAGCAATAGCTAAGGTATATCGGCCAGTAAAGCATTGACAAAGGATGTACGTGAATCATCCAGTATAAAATGTTAACATGCCGGTATTCACGTTAGATTGTCTCTTTCTCTCATAT
>JACEGR010008352.1:0-38003 GCA_014170235.1 Listronotus bonariensis
TTAGAGTCATCTTTGACCAAAAATTACCCTGGGACCACACCTAATCAAAGAAACTCTAAAGGCAAAAATTACTCTGGGGAGATGCCGAAGAGTTTGAGGAAAAAACTGGGGCTCAGCCCGAAGATGAACCTGTGGTTGTACAAAAATGGTTGTTTGGCCAGTGATATAACTTACGGTTCAGTTTCGCGGGGTCCAAAGACGTTCCAAGACGGCAACAAGGCAGTTACAAGGTCTACAAAGACTTGCCTGTCTGATTTAGTTTACAGGGAGCCATGAAAACGACCCCTATTGCAGCTCTGGAGGTGCTGCTTAACCTACCGCCACTTCACATATTAATGCAGGGTGAAGTGAAAGCGGTACAATACCCGTCTCAAACAAAGCCAGAGTCCTATTATAAGACAGGAAAGGGCCATAACAATGAAGATTCAAGGAGGACCAAGAAGTCAACTCACTGTGCGAGATGCCTTCGGATAAAGATGAGTACCAAGCTACTGGCTAAACAAAGGTTTTTAAACAATTATACCGAGATAGAAAGGATATTATGCATAAAATAAGTATAAATACACTTTTTTACAGAAATGCACCCACGACTGCCTTGGAGAAATACCTATATTTTTTAGACAAAATCTAACCCTTAATGCTCGTCGCAAACACAGCTTCATGGTCGCCCATGGTGGCTGGTCGCGACGCTGCTAACTAAACTTCGTTTAGTTTTTTTCAGTAAATAGACACGACGCAGACTTAGCGTTCATGGTGGCTCATTCATGCTTCAGTTACGGCAGCAGCCATGTCTCTCTGCTTGTAGTCGGAGGAGGTCGCTTTTCAGTTAGCGGTGTGTGGCGGCCACCCGGTGGTCAAGATCGTTTAATAGGTAAGGTTGCCTCATTACGTCACATATGTACCGCACTGCTGGTTCCTTATTGGCGCCAATATAGGAAACAAGGATGTTTAGACGGATAATGCTATGAGAGCGAAAGGCGCGATATACAATATTTAAAAAATCAGCTAGAATAACCAGTAATTTATTAATAGGAAATAAAGAAGTTACGGTAATAACTGGAATTAACAGTATTAAAAAGTATTTCTTTAATAATGACAAAAGCACAAACTTCACTGTTAAAAACTTCATTAAATAATGAGCAAAATACGTATGTGACGTATGGTCCGCCATGTTGCAAGGCTTACGAGGCAACCTATTAAACGATCTTGACCGGTGGTAACCACAAGTTGCTGTGTTTGCGACAAGCCTTAGTTGGTAAGACACCATTGTTTGTCAAAAATTCTATTAATTTTGTTAATATTCCTAAAACCATAGAAATAGGACCAGACGCTATCTTTGTATTTTTGATAAGGATAATTTGTATACAAGTATCAGTAGAAACATCTTTAAACATAATTAGAGTTAAACTTTACAAAGATGACACGTTACTAGACCGCACCACACGGCTGCTGAATGGAGTGATCGAGTTATTGGGGCTATGTCTGCGTAGTTCAGTTCCTACCTTCAAGTAAAAGATGGGTTTGATATTTGTTGATTATTTACAGCCTAAATATTGTGAAGATCTTTAAAAATAACTGCACGACCAAAACAAAGCAAAAGAGTTATGTTTTGTTTTGACATGAAGCCGATGAATGAAGACCAAATGTATCATACATGTTCAGACAATAACAAAAATCCCATCGAATCTTAAAAACAGTTGATTGGATCTACTAAACCCACCGAATCAATATTTGAAAATGCCTTATAAAATAATTTTCTGGTAAATTGTTATTTGATTGTGATTACATAAATAGAGATGGGGTGGTACTATATATCTGGCAAAAAAGCTACCAACACAAGGAATTTTTAACTTTTTGGTATCTTCAGTAATTAGTTCTTATCACAGCCTTCAATAATAACTTAGTATCCTGTGTTCCACTTTTAAGATATTGAAACTATTTTTTATTTTTGTATCTAGTAAGTAGTTCAGAACAAAAAACATCTAACAAAAGCTTTTTTCTACTTTAAACGCTCAATTTTTATTATCTATCCACCTTTTAGCAAAAACCAACCTACGCCACTGAGATGAAACATTTGAACCAAAGTTCAATACTTTAAATACAAGTTATTCGGAATTCCGACACATAAAATAGTACACAGTCAAATTAGCAGCAGATTAAGTCGCCGCAAACGGCTTTAAATAACAATGTTATTGCTCTTAATTACCCAGAATTAAAATGAGAGATACTTAAGAGAATGCAGTATGCAATTCTAAGAGACTTTTAGACAAAATGCCGCCTGTAAGAAAAAAACTGGATAAAAGGAAGTGTTCAACGGGATTCTTTACTTTCCTGTAGTTTGTTTTTAAATAATGAGACGCTAAACATTCGAGAGTAAAGTGACAAATCGGGGAATACTGAGAATTTGATTATAATGTCAGAGGCGTGTCGAAGACCTGAAAATTCATCAAGGTTGAAAATAATTCAAAAGTAAAATACTTATGGTATTGCAATAAACGAGTAAAATACACTTTTGACAAAATACCGCCAGTAAAAAAACCTTTGACAAAATGCCGCCAGTAAAAAAACTGGACAAAACGGAAGTGTTGAATGGGATTTTTACTTTCCTGTAGTTTGTTATTTAATAATGAGACGCTAAACCTTCGAGAGTGAAGTAACAAATCGAAGAATACTGAGTATTTGATTATAATATTATAGGCATATTTTCCTTTTAAATATATTTCAACTTTTATACATTTTTGGATCTTCGACAAGCCTCTGACATTATAATCAAATACTCTGTATTTCCTGATATGTCACTTAACTCTCGAATATCCACAAATGCATCAATTTAAAAGGAAATTACTTGGAGGATGCACTTCGCAATTCTAAGCGACTTTTAGACAGAATGACGTCTGTAAGAAAAAAAACTTGAAAAAAAAGTATTTAACGGGATTCCTTACTGCTTGTAGTTTGTTATTTAATAATAAGACGCTAAACCTTCGAAAGTGAGGTGACAAATCGGGGAATACTAAGTATTTGATTATAATGTCAGAGGCGTGTCAAAGATCCAAAAGTGTATCAAGGTTAAAAAATATTTAAAAGGACAATACTTGCGAGGATGCAGTACGCGATTTTAAGATACTTTTCGACAGAAGTAAGAAAAAAAACTTGAAAAAAGGAAGTGTTTAAGGGGATCCTTAACTTTTCTATAGTTTATTGCTATTAATAAGACGCTTAACATTTGACAATAAAGTATCAAATCGGGAAATGCTGGTATTGGATTAGGTATAAGGTTAAAGACATGTCAAAGGTCAAAAAATACATTAAGTAATAGAATAATTTTAAGATTTTAAAAATTCTAACATACCTTTAGACAAAATGATGTAATGAAACAACTTAATTAAAGGAAAGTATTCAACGGGATTCCTAACTTTGCTTTAATTTGTTTGCCATAATAAGTTATTAAACATTTCCTATTAAAGTAAAATATTTTTGAATATTGGCTTATGATGATAATTTAAGAAAAATTAATTATTTTGTGCCCAAATAGTATAATTATAATTTTCTTTGTATTTTCCCAAATAAATATATCCAAAAAGTAGTTAAAGTTTTAATGTTGGTATAGGTCAGTATTGAACTCTAAACCTGTTCCAAGAAGATTCCGTATCGCACGGTTGGCCATGGTCATTATCTGGCCTTTTATCGAACTTTTTGTTATATTTGACTCCTTGCAAGATTATCGATCGGATTGAAGATAAGAGGCTAATGGCCCCCATCAGCGTAGAAGAAGAATATAAGTAAATGGAATAAACTAAATTAAAAATTGTATATTATTGAATTTAGCATCAAAATGAAATAGAACATAAATAAGTAAGTAAATTTTAGAATTCATTATTTTAATAGTAATTTTTTTTTACTCGCGTCCGAAAAAAATTTTTCCCCACGCGATTTAATTCTGAAAGTGTCACTTTTCCGCACTACTTTTCTGCTTTTCTGCACTAGTGCGGAAATGTACAAACATTTTGTACCAAATATTAGCAAGTTGCAATAAAGGATTTTAGCCAAAGCAACTCAAGAAACACATTCCGCAGACACCAAAACCCTCTGAATTAATTGGGTGAAACATTTTTTTAATAAAATATTTACATATATATATATATATATATATATATATATATATATATATATATATATATATATATATATATATATATAAAGAAGGATTTAAAGATTTCTTTGTCCTACTGATGAGACCAAGAAAGGTCAAAAGCAGATTTTTCCAAAATCTTGTTACCTTTAGACGAAAATGTTTGGAGTTCTTCCGTTCGTTTTTAAATTCTAATAAATTAACACCCCAGTTCGTCTGAAACAAGTTTGGATTTGTCTGTTTCAATTCGGCTCTTCAGGTATGGAAATACCAAAAGACAGATATACTTTGTTAAATTTTCAAAGGTATCCAGTTCAAAAGACTTCACAAAGAACGAAAATCTCCAACAAGGCAAAGCCGCAAGGCCGCCAAAACCGTTGGTCGTTCAATTCTGCGTTGAGAACTGTTTGTCCAATGCTTAATCCAAAGAAAAGAATACCTGCTTTTGCTTTGAGAAACCCGGCTTCGTCGAATTTTGACTTTTGCTTTGGGAACCTCAGCTCTTGCATTTGCTAAACTAACTAATATATATAGGTAAGGTACCTTTACTGGTTAATATCAAAAATTGTTATTTGGAAAATATGTTTAGAACAAGGGCATAGCTACCGCCGTATCAGCCGTATTAATGGTACGGAGACCCCGGGCTACAGGGGCCTCCAAACGTGTAAGAATAAAGGTATAATTGTTTAAGGATATCAGACAGTAGGCATTGTGATCATCGATATAAAACTTTACTGGATAAAGATCAGGGGCGCAACTAGAATTTTCAATATATTTTATCTAAAAACTAAGACATTGAGCCTACACCATTTGTATACCAGATATGTGCTATTAGGTATAAAAGGAGCACTATAAAAAATATTTTGGAATTTGCAAAAACGTTTCTGTTGAACCCCCCTGAAGAAAGAGAAATCAAAAATGGTTAAAAGCAAATTCTCTATTTATATTTTTTTCGTAAAAACAAATCTTCAAGTTTTGCAAACATTATCCGCGCGTTTTCTTGTAAATAGAGGCATCTCTAAAAGAAACTCTCGCATAAAAAAATGTGAGTCTGAGAAAATTCCAACTGGCTTTAGGTTTTTGAAAAGAAATATAGATAATTTTATAAAATTGAATGTTTGTCTATAAAATTAAATTAAATTTACGAAAGACGGTTTTGCATTTAAAAGTTTTAATTTTCTCCTGGAGGGTTAACAATTTTTTTCGCATAGTTCCAGAAATAAAGAGACTCTCTTTTCTAAAGTATTCCTCTGTTTGAGCTCAATAGTATCGGGTATATGTTTGGGTGTTGGCCCCGTGTTTCATTTTTTTGGCACAAAGGCTGCGCGAATCAAAAAAACGAATATTTTTAACGATACTGTAAGAAACACGATTTATTATGATAAACAAAATTTTTGTGAAAGTTAGAGCCCTTAATGTTAATATTAAGGGAGTCTAACATATCACCTCAACAAACAGTTATTTGATGGAAAGTATTTTTAAATGCAAACCTCTGCGGAATTATTCCGCTGAAAGAAATTTTGCCTAGACACATTCTAAACAATGCGTTTTCTACGAAAGAGCTTTCTTTGTAAATTGTCGTTAAATAAGCCATTTTCATCACATTTTTTTGGAAATCCTGTACTATATTTTTGGAATTTTTTTCATCAAGAAATAAATTTTGTTGGTTAAAATGCCGTCACAAATAAGTTGGAATTTTAAGTCTGTGAGTAAATCCTAATGTATAAAAAAACAACAACAAATCGAGAAACAAATACCCAGAGCGCGTTAACTGAAGGGAAATGTGCTTGGATTTTCTGAAAATATTTGCGTCTGCTGGACATGGCGTTCTTGCATTTGCTGAATCTGAATGACCGGTAATGCGTATCTCGACAACTAAGCAAGATAAATTTCTAAATGATACTTGCATACTTCAAATTTGATTTGAAATATTACCAAAATGAATAATTACAGGTTATTTTAAATTAATATTTTTATTATTTAAACAAAGATGTTTTTCAAGAAAAATATATATAATTGTTTAAAGAATATCAGGCAGTAGGCATTTGGATTTTCGATATACAACTTTACTTGATAAAGATCTTTTATATATGTACAGGGTGTTTCATTATCGATAATTTTAAAGGGTATCTCGAAAATAGTATAGAATATCAAAATTCTAATATAGGACTCCTGATCTCTTTTTTTAAAAAACAAGTGTTGTGAGAAATAGCTCATGGCTATTGCGATCCATATAGAAACTACAGGTGATTTTCAGATTTTGCACATTTTACAGCTTTCTTTGACTCGTTTTCTATTTAAGTTATTAAAAAAAAATTTAAAAGATAGTCAGTAGTTTTTTGCGTATTTTTCATAAACTGAACTTTTTTTATAAAAGGCCATGACAAAAAAGCAAAGGGAGTAAGAATTAAGTTGTAAAAATAGGCAAGCAAATTTTTTTATAATTTACAAACAGATTTTTTTAATAGAAGGTTAACATCGCAGTACAGGTGTCCACCGAGAACTGCTGCGATCGATTTCTCGAAAAGTGCACTTTAGAAAATTTTGAAGAATTTGGTAACAATATAAAGTCAGTGGAAAACATAAAACTAAAATATTTTGACAGCTCTACCACTTTCGGTTATACCGGAAGTTATTGTCAACGTCCTTATTTTAAATGGAACATCACATATATTACTTATTTTTTAGATTTTGTGGAAAATTCTAAACACAACTTATGTGTAATGTTCTATACCTAAGTCCAACCGTTTTTGACTTACTTTAAATTTTATATCAAACATGACGTTTGCAAACCATTACATAACAATCAACTTTTTCTAAAACGAATACCTTTAATATGAGTTGAGGGTTGGGTTCCTTGTAAAGAAAGAACTACTTTAGTAGACTGTATCGATATTTTCAAAATTCATTAAATACAGAGTGGTCAAAAATAACCTTTAAAATTATAACGACAATCATAAAAGTCAATTTTTTCATTTGGAAAGCCCTATCTTTTTATACCTGATTCTATTAAGCATTTAAAATAAGAGGTAAGTTTGTATAAGTGATGTCTATTCTAAAAATGTATAGTTTTGAAATATTAACGATTTAATTTTTATCTATTCTTACAATGCATTTAAGTACGGGTAGATACGATGTAGTGGGCTATGACTCCGTATTTCGTTGTCAAGGCCAACTAGAAGCCAAACTCCGCCTAAGGTCCCGTGCGGAGATCGCCCACGGCTAAGCCTCCACAGGGCAGAGCGGTGGATGATTGTTACGGACTTTAGCTGGTCCCAAGCCCAGCCAAGGAGGAGGGAGCACACCCACACGAACTCACACAACACACCTGCTCACTTTTGATGAGAGAGTAAGCCGGTTTTCACACATATTACACACAGCTCACACAACCCAAAGCTAAGGTGGATGGTCAACGTGCCGAGGGCTTGTATGGCCGCAGGGTTACATGCGGTCTTTAACGTTCCCCAGGGGCTACCGGGCGACACCCCCCTGTATGCAGCCTTATCCATGTCAAGCGGGGCACTGGCGTGGATTGACAAGTAATTCCTCCGCTACTCGTGGGAACATTATGAGTAGCAAAGAAAAACCCCAAAAACTTTAGAGCTAAATCCCTAGAGGAAATAAATAGCATGACGGAAGAGGAGGTCCTATCGGCCAGTATTTCCGGCAAATCTAAAGCGAGAGTGCAAGAACGGATCGACAAAGGCGAGAGCCAGGTCGAAGCCAAAAGAGCCGTACTTAAGGCCAATTTCATAAGTGCCACGTCAGGCAAAGACAAACCTAAAAAGAGACCAAGGTCTGAGGACAGCACCCCACAGAGGCCCCATAGCAAAAAGCCAAGAGGGGTGGCTGGTACAAAGACGACAAGTGGACAGCAGCCAAAGTCCTACAAGGAAGCTGCTAGCTGCGAAAAAGGTTGCCATCGTACTGGAAGGCTACCCAGAGGCCCAGATGTCAACCGAGACGATGGAACAAGTCCAAGCAGCGGTTACGGAAGCCTACGAAGGCATTCCGGATGAAGGCCCTCAGGTGCGCTTTGAAAAGTGCAACCATAGGCCAGGACATTTTCTAGTCACATGCGCGGACAAGACCAGCGCGGAATGGCTAGCAAATGTAACACCAACACTAAAGCCCTGGGAGGGAGCGGTGCTGAAAGCACTTACAGGTGAGGACATTCCAAAACCTGTAACTTGCACGGTGTTTGTCCCAGATGACAAAGGTAGCCGGTTGCCTGTTGAAAGAGTCCTTAAGAGACTATCAATAAGCAACAAAGATCTTAACACCAAGTTGTGGAAGTCCTGGGGGCCACACCAACGGACAAGGGCCAGGTGTGGACCTTCTCTATGGACAAACTGTCTCTGGAAACCCTCCAGAAAATGGACATGAGTCCATATTACAACTTCGGAAGGCTAAAGTTTAGGCTCAAGCAGGCCAAAGGCCCGAAGCCAAAGGCCAAGACCTCCCGGATAAACCGGGAACGTCAAAAGCCACTGAGGCCGAAGAAGTGAAAGAAGCCGAGGTGGAACGGGAGAGCGGCTCCGAGGAGCCTCTTATCCAAAGTGGCGTCAGTCCGCTGAAAAGGCCACAGGCCACCCAGCAACAGGACACAGCCAGGATGGAGGAGGATCTTTTAAAGAGCCGCTCCCCCAGCCCAACCTCATCCTAAAGATGGAGCTAATAAAGGTGCTCCAGGCGAATCTCCACCATGCAAAGGCGGCTTCTGCCATAATTGGTAGGAGATTCCAAAAGAGAAGGCCTGGATATGGCCCTAATCCAAGAGCCATGGCTGAACAAAGGAACCATTAGAGGACTCAGCTCAAGTGGTGGTAAGCTATTGTACGATGCAGAGGCCCCGAACCCCAGGGCCTGCATCATTTATAATAGTAAACGCTTAAATTGTACACTAATTCCGGAGCTTTGCTCCGGCAGATTTTGTTACAGCAAAGACCACAGCCACAACAGCAGATGGAGGCACCGAGACCTGGGTGATTTGCTGTGCCTACTTCCCTGGCGAAGAGAGGACCTGTCCTCCACATCTCTTGGGGGACATAGTGGCCCACTGTAGGGGAAGAGGTTTGAAACTGGTGATAGGAGGTGACATGAACGCCCATCACACAATCTGGGGAAGCACCAATGTTAATAACAGAGGTGAGTCTCTTTTAGAATTCATTTCAGGTGAAGGGTTAGATATAGCCAACATAGGCTCCGAACCAACTTTCGTTACATTAACTAGGCGTGAGGTCCTTGACCTCACAATCTGTAGCCACAATGTAAGCGATGAAATAACTAATTGGCATGTTTCCGAAGAGCCATCGTGCTCGGATCATCGCCACATAAGGTATGACATAAAAACCTCACAACTGACGGTAAGCAAATTCCGCAACCCCAGGAGGACAAATTGGGATGGCTTTGAAGCAACACTCAAGGAGTCGCTTGGGGGCGGAATAGCTAAAATAGTCACAGTGAGAGATCTTGATCTGGCAGTAGAACAAATAAGCGAAGCCATTCAGGCGGCTTACGAGGCAAACTGTCCAGAAACGGTAAGACAACTGAAAAGAAAGACAGCATGGTGGAATAATCACCTCCAGGACCTTAGGGCCGAGGTGAGAAGGCTATTTAACAAGGCCAAAGTCAACCATGATTGGAACTCGTACAAAGCGAAACTTACGCAGTACAACAAAGAGATTCGCAGGGCAAAAAGAAAGTCCTGGGAACAATTCTGCGAGGAGATTTCAGAAACTCCCGTGTGCGCTAGAGTGCACAGAATCATGGCAAAAGAGGGCTCTGATCAAGAACCCGGCATGCTAAAGAGGTCAGATGGCTCGTACGTGAGCACAACGGAGGAGAGCCTGGAGCTGCTAATAAGCACACATTTCCCGGGCTCGTCAATAATCACCAACTCAACAAGGCTAACCCAACCCACTGATAGGCCAAAACGCCCGAAGAAAGTGGATTGGAAAAAAGCAGCTGAGGTGGTAAGCTACAATTCCATCAGATGGGCTTTAGGCGAATTCCAGCCGTTCAAATCGCCAGGCCTGGATGGAATCTTTCCAGTGTTGTTGCAAAAAGGGCAGGACATCCTAACGCCACACTTATGCACAATCTTCCAGAGCATGTGTAGCTTGGGGCTACATACCCAAATTATGGCAGAAGGCAAGGGTGATCTACCTACCCAAGGTAGGCAAATCCCTAGAAAGGACGCCTAAGTCATACAGACCAATCAGTCTATCCTCATTCCTGCTGAAAGCATTGGAAAAAATAGTGGATAGATACATCAGAGGAAGCACCCTTCATAGGAATCCTCTGAACAAGCGCCAATACGCATACCAACCAGGAATGTCTGTGGATCTAGCACTAGACGATCTAAACAGACTCCTGGCAAAGTCGATTGACGACAAAGAGGTGGCGTTGGCAACATTTTTGGATATAGAAGGCGCGTTCAACAACGTACCAACTTTCTCACTAATGAACGCGCTAAGGAAAAAAGGAATCCCCGACACGATCTGCAACTGGATCGAAGCCAGCCTGAGAAACAGGGTCATAAGATCCACCTTAGGCACAGTAACAATGGAGGCTAAAGTGGGGAGGGGCTGTCCACAAGGAGGCGTTCTATCGCCATTATATTGGGCAGTCCTGGTAGATGAACTTCTCGACAAATTGACTGGTGAAAGGTACAACTGCCTGGGTTATGCTGATGACCTCGTCATTGTAGTCAATGGGGGTCACCTAGAGCACATATCAGGCAGAATGCAGAACGCCGTAGACATCGTTGACAAATGGTGCAAACAGGAGGGACTCTCAGTCAACCCTCATAAAACAATAACCGTCCCTTTCACAAAAGAAGAGCGCTTGAAGGACTAAGACCTTCCAGGCTCAGCAGAGTGGAAATCCCCTTTTCAAAAGAGGTTAAATATCTAGGAGTCATCTTTGACCAAAAACTAACCTGGGGACCACACTTAAGCAAAGTCACTCAGAAGGCAAGAACTACCCTGGGTAGATGCCGAAGACTTTGCGGAAAGAATTGGGGACTCAGTCCGAAGATGAACCTATGGTTATACAAAATGGTCGTCAGACCAATGATAACCTACGGGTCAATTGCCTGGGGTGCAAAGACGCTACAAAAGACGGCAATAAGGCAATTACAAAGTATACAGAGACTCGCTTGTCTATGTATTACGGGGGCCATGAAATCGACCCCTACTGCAGCACTGGAAGCGCTGCTTAATCTACCGCCACTTCACATCTACATACAGGGTGAAGTAAAAGCGGTACAATACCGTCTCAAACAAGGCCAGAGTCCTATCATAAGACAGGAAAGGGCCATACAATGGAGATTCAAGGAGGACCAAGAAGTCAACTCAGTGTGTGAGATGCCTTCAGACAAAATGGTACCAAGCTACTGGCTAAACAAAGGTTTTCAAACTTTAATACCAGACAGAAAGGACTGGGAGGCAGGGCCTCCCATTAAAGCCGACCTAATCTGGTATACAGACGGCTCCAAAACAGACCAAGGAGTTGGAGCAGGTATATATGGGGACAAACCAAGGACGAAAATAAACTTGGGTCTCGGACAATACCCTACTGTGTTCCAGGCCGAAATTGTAGCCATAGAACAATGTGCTAGGGAAATCATCAGAAGGAGCTATGAGGATAAAACCATAGTAATCTATTCGGACAGCCAGGCAGCCATCAGGGCACTCAGTTCATGCAAAATCAGCTCCAAGCTGGTGCGGGACTGCGTAATTGCCCTGGAAGAGGTGGGTGCGTCCAACAAGCTAACCATTGCCTGGGTACCAGGACACGAAGGCCACGAAGGCAATGAAGAAGCCGATAAATTGGCAAAGGAGGGGGCTGGTAGGACAATGGTAGGTCCTGAGCCCTACTGTGGTATTCCATCATGCCAGGTAAGGTCATCCATTAGATCATGGATTATGAGGGAATCACAAGACTGGTGGAGGAGAACACCAGGACAGCGTCAGGCGAAAGTGTTCATCAAGGCTTACTCGCCAGAATTTACAAAAGACCTTCTGAATTATAACCGGAAGGCAGTAAGAATAATAGTGGGTCAACTGACAGGTCATTGCAGACTGAATAAACACATGGAAACTATGGGCCTGGCAGAAGAAAACCTATGTAGGTTCTGCCAGGAGGAGGAAGAAACCGCAGAACACGTATGGTGCTACTGCGAAGCCCTTTGTCGTCTGCGGTTTGCAAGGCTGGGTGAAGAAAAACCTAAAGCGGCAAGATATACCAAGGGGCCAGTTTCAAGCTTGTGGAGTCTGATTAAACAGACCGGCTTGGATAGCGTGCTCTAACCTATGGACGGAGGACACACAATAAACCTGAGCAGGTTGCAGTGTTATAGGATATGCAATCCACCTCCTAATCTAATCTAATCTAATCTAAGCCGTACTTAAAAACATTGTTAAAATAGATAAATATTAAATTCCTAATACTTTAAAAACTATACATTTTTGGAATAGACATCCCCATACAAACCTATCCTTATTTTTGTTGCTTAATAGGATAAGGTAAAAAAAGGTAGGGATTTCCATTAGAAAAAAATTACTTTTAAGGTTTTTGTCATAATAATTTTTAATATTTTCTTTTAACCACTCTGTATTTATTAATTGTGAAAATATCAATACAGTGTGCTTAAGTAGTTCTTTCTCTACGAGAAACCCAAGACCAACTCAAATTAAAGGCTTTTGTTTAGAAGAAATTGATGGTTACGTAACGGCCTGCAAACGTTACTTTTGACATCAAATTTAAAATAGGTCAAAAAGGGTTGGACTTAGGTAAAGAACTAAAGAATATTTATAAATTATATTTAAAATTTTACGCAAAATTTTAAAAAATAAATAATATATAGGGTGTTTCATTTAAAATACGGAAGTTGACATTAACTTCCGGTATAACCAGAACTGGTAGAGCTGTCAAAATATTTTAGTTGTATGTCCCCCACTGACTTTATAATGTTACCAAATTTTCAAATTTTTCTAAAGCGTACTTTTCGAGAAATTAATGGCACCAGTTCCCGGTGCGACATCCTGTACATTCTAGCAATGATTACCAACATATTGTAGGTATTTATAATTATTAGCAAAGTTTGCACATTTGAGATAAATTTCGGTTTTACGAACCTAGGTTCACTTATGTTTTTACTGTCGACAAAGGGCCTGATGGACAATAAGCTACCGCTTATTCGCCATTTCGATTACTTAAATGATTCTTTTGCAGATATTTTTTGTTATTGCTTGCACAGTACTGATGAAAAAAAAGTTTTAAATCGGTCTGTGGTTGGTGATCTCAATTAGCTCGGAAGAAAAAACCTTTAACCAGAGTAAAAATTTGCATCGCCAGATCGCACAGTGTTCAACAGATGCAACCTGGCAGTGCAAGGAAATTACAAGCAGTAAGGAGTTTTTTCTTTTTATTTTTGTAGAACTCAAAATTATAGTCCCAACTTTTGTGCAATGCAGTGTTAACTACATGTTGTGATGTACTTATTTTATAAAATAGCAGTGGAAAAGTAAGCCTTAAATTGTAATAACCGTTATAATAATGCATTCTGTAATTTACAATTGGTTGTGGTACAATTTTCGCACAACATTCAGTAGTGGCTATTGCAAAATATTTTCTGAAAAACTTTATTTTTATTTCCTACCTGTGCAGCGGGCGTCTATTTTCCTACAAATAAAATTGTAGAATTTGGTGCAATTTTATTACCCTCTTCCACATTATTTTTTTATCGTTATGTAAAAAAAGCTTTTAAATATAAGTATGCTTTTTAAAATATGGTTGATATACTTTTTAAAAATTGGGTTTTGTTAATATAAATTCCAAAAATAAAGTATTTTAATTCTCCTTTACGATTCTATAGATTTTTAGAATGTTAAAACGTTAATATGAATTCAAACCTAGCTATAAATTATAAATAATGTAAAATATTATCCCAAAAGAAATTTCATTTGGAAAAACTAATGTTTACTCTGGAATAACGCAAAAACTGGTGTACAGATACAACAGTAAATCAATTTTCAGAACTTTGTTTTAATTTGTGTTGTTATTTGTTAGTCTTTTCTTGTGTCTTTTATTTAAAATTATATTATTTTGAAATTAACTAACTAAACCATTTAGGCGAAAATGATTTTTTTAATATTTAAATTTATGAAATATATGCATGTGGATTGAAAGAAAAGAAAAAGTCTTGGTCTGGGGATTAAATTTGTCACTTATTAAAAAATAAAAATTAAAAAAAAGTAGTGTTACTGGACATCTTGAGGTGCCCCACTAATTTTGAAAATTAATTATAAAGAAAATAACCCATTTTAAACGCAAATTTTACTCGCCTGGGTAAAAAAAGGCTTTCTATTTTTGCTACTGCGTACGGCTTAACTTGGCTTCTAGTTGGCCCTGACGGCAAAATGCAGCGTCATGGCCAATTGCACTGTACCTACCTGTAATTAAAAGCATTTTTTAGTCAAGTCAATAAAGCTGTAAACCAGGCAAGCGCTAAAATATCTCAAAAACAGATCCCATTTTGATATAAATCTTTTGAAACTTTTATTTTTTGTGTTATTTAAAATCAGAAACCTCTTGGGGGGATAATTATTTGTATTTTTAAACAATATAATATGGCCATTTGAAAACAAAACTAAGCTAATTTTGGAAACTTTAGGTCATTTATGAAAAAAACGCTCGAACCCGTCAATTTTTGATTTTTGGGTAAAACATTTTTTTTTCCACTTTAACTCTCTGTACTGCAACCGTCTAGCTGGGGTAAGACTCACCCTCAAAATTTAAAGAAAAAGAGGTATCAAGTGCCGCCTTATTTTAAAGGTCTTTTGACCCTAATTACAACTGCCAAGTTTCAAGTATCTGGTAATATTTCCGTAACTTATCAAATTTTTGATTTTTAATTTTTTATTGTATATTATTAAACTTACTGTAAGAGCTACCTACTTTAAACTCAGAGAATATGATAAGAGTTAAAAAGATCTTTAAAATAAGATATCAATTAATCTTTTTGGCGAGGGTGTGATTTACCCTCAAATTTTAGGGGTGAGTCAAAACCTTGAATAACATATTATTTTAAAAATCGTTTTCCCCTTAATATATCACCTAAGTTTAAAATAGCTTGCTTTTACAAGTAATTTAATATTATACATAAAAAAACATCAAAATTTTGACCAGCTGTCATATTAGGGAAATAATAGCAGAGACTTTAAACTTGGCAGTTGTAATCAGGGTTAAGAAACCATTAAAATGAGGTATCACTGACCAACCTTTTATTTAAAATTTTGGGGGTTAGTCTTACCCCTGTTAGATGGTTGCAGTTCAGAAGGTTAAAGTGGCAAAAAATGTTTTCCCCTAAAATAAAAATTGACAGGTCCGAGCGTTTAGGCTCTGTTTCTGTTTTCAAATGGTCACCCTGTATGTTATCTATGCAGGGTAACCACTAACTTTACCGACAATCTTTAAGAGATGATTCTTCAACACAACAACATAAAATTTAAAATAAATAAAAAATGGTTGGACTTAGGTAGACATTATACATACATACAGGGTGGCCCAGTTGTCTGGGAAAGTCCAATATTTCTGTTGTTTAATGAGTTTTAGATAAAAGTTGTACAGTTTTTAAACGTGCATGTTCCAAAAAATATTTTGAAGTATCTGAGTGTCCCAAAAAAAGTTATGGCTAGGAAATTAGTTTTTTTGAATTTTAACCCTATTTTTGTCTACAAAATCAGATTTATAATAAAATTTTGCAAAAAGTACGTTATTTTATTTTGACATTTGTGGCGATGTTGCCACGCTATTTATAATTTACTGAAACTTTCGTAGAAAACATGTTACCCGAAAATTAGGTAAAAACGGAAATACATTAGTTATTAATAATACTTGGCTAAGTGTTTTAGGGCACTAGAGAGCACAAAATAAATTCCTATAAAAAATTCGCTTGATCTTATACAGGGTATTTCTTATAGCATGGCCAACATCTCATTATTTAAAAAGCTAAATCTTAATTTTTATAAGTGGGATATTCCGTAGATTAGGTCATTTAGATTTTAGAAATTAAAACAAGGTAAGTTTCTTTATGTTTTCTATACCAAAAATGTAAGGTTTTTTAGATATTTAAGGTTTTTGAGAAAATTAATGAAAATATTTTTTCATAAATAAGAACTTTGCTATTTTAAATGGAACACCTTAGTATATTTGTCAAAATTCTTAAAATTTCATATTTTTTCCTTTAAAAAATGTATCATAAGCTATGGGGATTTCAAAAAGAACGTATTTATCGACCTGCAAGAAATTGTCGTATACCCTTTTTGCCTACATTTTTGTAACGTTAGATGTAGCAAATTTTTAATTCCCAATTTTCATGTAGTGAATTTTTAGAGGTCAATAAATCCTTTATTTCTAAAAATATCCATAGCTTATATTACATTTTTATAAAGGAAAAAGATGACATTTTAAGAATATTGACGAATAAACTGGCTGTTCCGTTTAAAATGCCAAAGTTCTTTTTATGAAAACATACTTTTCATGAATTTCTCAAAAACCTAAAATATCTAAAAACCCTAAATTTTTGGTATAGGAATCGCTTAAGAAACTTACCTTATTTTAATTCCTAAAATCTAAAAATGGCCTAATATACAGGGTGTTCCATTAAAAAAAAAAATAGGATTTAGCTTTTTAATATTGAGATGTTGGCCATGCTATAAGAAATACTCTGTATAAGATCTAATGATTTTTTATGGGAATTTATTTTGTGGTCCTTAGTGTGTTACACCACCCAGCCAAGTATTATTAATAACTAATATATTTCCGTTTTTACCTAATGTTCGGGTAACATGTGTTTTACAAAAGTTTCACTTATTATAAATGACGTGGCATCACCAAAAGTGAAAAAATAAAATAACGTACTATGTGTAAAATTTTATGCTGAATCCGATTCTGTAAACAAAAATAGGGGTTACAATTTAAAGAAACTTACTTCTTATCCATAACTTTTTTTGAAACACTGTATACATCAAAATATTTTTAGGACATGCACGTTTAAAAACCCTACAACTTGTGACGCTATTTTTTTGTCACACAGCTCCGGCAGCTCCTCGCCTGGTGAGCGTCGTGGATTTGCTTTTTATTTTGTAGTTATAGAGAAGTTTATTGTTATTAAATATGATGGCAATCAATTTAAATATAGCAAAAGTGTTATTAGAAAATTGTTTTTTTCCTTTTTTTTTTTTTAGGGCGCCACGCAATTTTCTTAAAAGTGTAGGTTTTCAAAATTGGAGAAAATGCGAAAATCCAAATTAATAAAGTCTAATATGAAATATATTACATAAGATGTGCCTGATTATAATAGTATGATAACAAATAAATAATCAGTTAAAGAGTATAATTATAAATTAATATGTTTGGTTTTATTGTAAAAAAATATATATTAATTAGTCCGGTATTCCTTACCCTGGACATGAAAAATTAATCTATTTTAAATTTTCAATTAAAATTTGCCAATTAATATCTACCATTGACGTGTAGTAGAGACGAAACTTGTTTACATTTGATCACGATCAGACATTAAAAATTTCTCTTATTTGCCTGGACTATAAGCTACCATGGCAACTGTTATGACGCAATAGTGAAGGCGCTAGTGCCACTTTTAACGGCTTTACTTTTGTTATGCCTTGTTTTTATTTGTTAATAATATTTATACTAGTAATCTCGAGAAAATCGTCCGAATTTTATGGTGATTTTGATATCAGTATTTTAAAGTTGTGATTATTTTTTAAATAAATCAGTATTATATTTAATTATTTACATGGTTTTTCTTTTTGTTCTGCATCACGGAAAATTAACTAAATAACTCGACAACGTTGCATGAACGTTGCAATGGAATTTCTTGGCTTTACCGTTGCTCCACTCTGGCCCGTCGTGTCGGTCGCGACCCGCCGCGGCGCGCCGTCCGCAGAGAGGCCGCAATGTTGCCAGAGACCGGGGTTTATCCTCTTTTTCGGGGATTTTGGATGACAAAAGGGAAAAAGGGATTTTTAATTTTTAGAAACTAGTGTAGTCTGAACGTCATATACGTCCTTAATATTAAGCAATATGATGTGTTTATTCTGCATTATTTATGCAATTTCTAAAAATGTGTGTATAAATTTCCTTTAGTTCCATTTTTAACGTCGAGAAAAGGGAAGAAAAATTTTTGATACGCAATGGGCGCATTCAGGGGTACTCAGTTGCTTAGCTGCTGGGTTAGCGAAGTGTCAAAACTGTCAAAAGAAGTCATTTTATTGGTTTAATTTGACAATTTTGACACTCCGTTTACCCAGCGGCAGAGTACTCCGTCTCGATATTTCCTATACTTGAGATTTAGTAATTGTGTAATTTTAAGGATTTTGGCTTTATTATCTTATTTTCTTTCTCTCTCTCTCACCCTTTTGCCCGGCCCAGCGGTGATGCTTCTTTCAATAATTAGATGCTTTTAAGACAGCAAATAAATAAAGAAATGAATGCAATAGTTTTATTCAAAACTAATATAAAAAGTTTTGCTAATTCATCAACTAGGTAGATACCTAATAGAAGTCAGAACCCTCGCCAAAATAAAAATCTTTTTCCACAAGAAAGTAGGTTATGTAGGTAAATACCCTTTATTTGCTATTTAGTTTCTTTATTCGTGAAATTAATTTCTGTATTCTAGGAGGTTTTGTAAGTGAAGACCCTTTTTTGCTCTTTTCAAAATACTCCGGAAAAAGGGTTTTTGAGAACTACCCAGGAGGTTTTCATCTGAACTCACTTGGCAACACTGTAAGGCGATCAGGCGGGAACAAGTCTTTTGCCGAGATCATTATGACGTGATTCTTTGCGGTGCGTTGCCATGGGCTTGATGGACTGTTTTGGAAGGATTTATGGTTTTATTCTGTGTTTTTTAGTGTTTCTTGTATAAATAATTGGGCAATATGGTTCCTAAATGCCAAGTATGCAAAAAAATAGACTTTTTAAACACGAAAGTGTCATTTCACATGGTAAGTATGCATGTTTTTGTTTTGCAGTTCATTGGCGTGGCTATAGAAATATGTCGGTCGTTGTTTACTGCTTTATTACATAAACAAATATTTTAAATTATTTTTGTACAGAATCAGCTAAATAAAATAACACATAGGCGATGCAAAGACAGATATAGTTTAACGTGAATACCGATATGTAAACAATGCAGATTGGATGACTTATCGCATATTCTTTGTTGCTTTACTGGCCGATATACCTTTAACTATTGCTTATACTGTATGTACAACTTATTTGCAAATGGCTAATTATGATATTGGTGAAAATTAATTTTGATGTAAGGAAACTTTATGACATTGTACTCATCTCATTCTTTTAAAACAGAACAAATCATCTTTAACACTGTTAATTTTTTATTTTAAAAATTTTTGAACTTTGGTAATGCCTACTTTATACAATTTTTTAAAATAATAAACTGTATTTAGCTAAATAAATGTCAGATGGTTGTCTCCCTTCTTAATAAAGAATTAGTAAATAATTATGTTTTAACCGGTAACTTTTTGATACAGTGCATATTTTCTTGGCTACGAGTATCTAATTTTTATATATATAAAAAAAAAACAAGGCAAAAGGGACCAAGGAAATTTAAAATGTTTGGTACTTTTTTTAAGTAAAATTTATATGTCTCTGTGTTGCATGAAAACTGAAGTGCCACCCTACAGTATATATAGGTGGGGTTAATAAAGCATTTAAAAAAAAAGAGCACTAAGCATTTTGTTACTGTATTAGGGCAAGGTATACTGAACAAAAAGACAGCATATACTGCATGAGCAAAAGGTTATGATATATTGGCCAGTAATGTAAAAACAAACAAGCACCGTTAGTCACCTATGTTAACATGCCGGTATTTAGTTAGACTGTCCCTTTTCCTTACAGTGCCGATGTGTTATGTTGTTAAGCTGGAACCGGTATGTTTGTTAATGTAAAAAATAAACCACTTTATATTTTTTACTTATTACTTGAGTTATTTATTACTAAGATTTGTTTTTATTCTTTAAGGTTTTTGAATGATAGAGAAAGAAAAAATATTTGGTTTTCTTTTCTTGGAAATAAAATAAGAATTTCTCCAAATAATAAATTGACCAGTAATATCATTACTAAGACAGGCAGCATCGGAAATCTTAAACCAAATGGAAATCCACTTTTTTGCCATACAGCCATCATCATGTTACAGGTAACTAATTGTTTAAATTTAAATACTTTATTTATGCCAAAATACAAATGTATGTGCACAAGCCAAAATAAAAATGAAATAATTTTAATCTTCAAACAAGTTAAAATATTAAAATATGTTAAAATATACTAGTGCTTTAAATATTTAAATAAATGCTAAAAATTAAAATTTAAAAAGTTATAATGTAAAAATTCATTCTTACTATAAAATGCATTCTTACAGAAAAATCCTTTTACTCTCGCTTTCATACTTTTCACTGGCAACTCTCTCATACCTAAAGGCAGTCTGTTGAACAGTTTGGCTGCTATATATTCTGGTCTATTCTGACATCTTCGGAGCCTGCAGTATGTAGCCACAAGGTCATCCCGGTGTCTCGTGTCATAGCCATGTAAATCCCTGTACTGAAGGTACAGGTGTTCATTTTTTTAGTATACATGATACAGGCCAAAACGTATATTGAAGGAAAGGTGAGGTCACTAAGGTTAATGAAAGCCTGCTTGCAATCACCCCGAACCCTGTCTGCATTCGCTGCACTTCCCCACGCAAAAATACCATACAACATAATGGTATGAAAAAGTGCATAGTATGCAGACTTTAATGCTTCATTACTGATGCATCCCCTGAGACCACGGAGAAGTTGTTGTTTATCTAATATACAGTGTGTCCCAAGATAGGTGTTTCAAGAGGATAAATTCAGTTTTTGTATTTTTTTTACATAATGAAATAAAACTTAATTATAGGACAAGTAGGAGCGAAATTTAGTGTTTAAGTTGCCTATTTAAAATTTAAAAAATTTTGATTCATTAGTCCTCTTGTAACATATATCCTGGGACCACACTAAATATCTGCATTTTTTAAAGCAAAAAAATTACCAAATTATTTATAAATACAATCTGTGGATGTTCTCATATTGTTTTAATTTAAAGAAAGTCGTTAATAAATCTTTTTTCAGCAGATGAAATTGGAGAAAAAGATGCTCGTAAACCCAAGAAAAATTTAGGCTTTTCTTCTCTCTCCTTCCTACTAGCTAGAGCGCCATAATAAAGGAGGAATGGAAAAAAATGGGAAATGTATAAAGCCTATTGTAGGTAAAAAATATTTTATTATTTGTTTTGTGTTGTTTCTATGTTCGATATTCATAAAAAAGCTCAAGTTTTTTGTTTAATAAATGACTATCTAAAAAATTTTTGCCAGCTTTCTTGTTTATTTTAAAAAATTTTACTAAATATTAGTTATTTATTTTTTAATCTCTTCATTATTTGCAATAAAATATAAAAGTTTTCTTGAAAGTGTCCGAAATTATTTAATTGTTTTTAGCATGTGTAAGAAAGAAACCAAGATTAATGAGTTCTACTGATATGAAAGGGCACAACATGATAAAAAATTTGGTTAGACAATGCAACAGACAGGGGGTTTACAAGATTAAAAAAGGCCAAACCAAGAATAGGTATGTCTTTTACACTATGTTTTATTTATTGCACCTAAACTTTATTTTTCTTGTATAATACTATTTATATTTATATGAAAAAACTTAGTTTAAAATGTTTTGAAGCTTTTACAGAAGAAAATACAGGGTGTCTCTGTGGTGCAAAAATTGATACCACAAACTTCAGAGGCTAAAATATGACAATTTAACCCAACTTACCTTAGCCCAAAAGTGGATGGTTTTAGAGATACAGGGTGACAAAAATTTATTTGGGATTAGTAGGTACATTGTGTCACAATATTTGGCAAAGGGTGGTTTTAAGAGATAAAAAATTAGTATCTGCTGTTAAATTTGTTGTAAACTCTAGTGGGCGCCACCTGCGGTATCTTACACAAATTGAAAACAAAATTTCTTTTTAAGTCACCCTGTACATAACTTTTAGATTAAAATTCCTATTCTTTCTTTAACATATTTTACATTAAAAAGGTACACTTGGTAAAAGTAGACGATAGTACCCTTCACTCCAGTTTTCAGGTTCTTAAACCAATCTCTCAACTCGACTTGAAAAGCAAATGCACGGTGATGCAGATATCTCTTTCACAGGACCTCAATTTGATATTGGATTGAGGTGCCAAAAATCTCGTTCAATTTAATGCATCAAAAACACAATCATGTTCCTGGTCGCGAAAAATTCACTCACCCTTTGCTTATGAGTGGCCAGGTTTTGCAGAATAAGGATACATTTAACTTGGTGGGCAACATATTTGAAAACAACCTTAACTGGCAACTGGATAAAAAAAAGAATACTGTTGATATCTCAAAACCAGCAATAAATGACATATAGTGTGTTACACGTTTTTGATGTAGAATTTAATAGATTCAAAATTAATTAAAATATACAGGGTGTTCCATTAAAGAAAAACCTACTTGACATTAAAATGTCTGTTTTTAGGACACCTTGTATATTAACTGGTACTGTCAAAAAAAGTGTGTTTCCAAATAAATATAAACATTAACTTAAGTTTTTTTTGTATCTTGTACAGGGGCGAAGTTATTTCATGTATAAATAGAGCTGGGACACCCTGTATATGTGTTAATTTGGGGGTTGTTCCCAAATTCTTAAAGCCTAAGTAATAATGTATTGTGAGGGACTTGTGAGAGTAACCATAGTCCCTTGCCTACATTCTACCCATATTAAGTTTATTTTATATACCTATTACAGAGGCTATATTGGTGACATGAAACGCAGTGACTTTTTAACAGCTGAAAAGCAGAGAAAAATTTGGCCCTATTTAAAATTGTAAGAGAGAGAAGACAAATCCTTAATTTACAAACTACTGTGCGAAGATTAGGACTTTGAATAACTTCTTTAGGGAGTTTATTACCGTATTTAAAGAAGAAATGGCTTATATCTGAGACATCAGAATCCAGTAAGTATCCAAACTTTTATGACGATCGAAATACATATACCCAATATACAGTATATCCACAGATGGTCTACTTTTATACAAATTTTTGCTTATTTACAATTTTAAACGTCATAATAAAAATTGCTAGGTATATCATATGGTATACTGGACACAGGGTGTTTCAACTGCGAAAATATAATAATATAGTATAGGAGGTAGCAGAGTATTCAAGAAATAATTTTAAGTCAGCTGACTTTTTCATATGTTGCTTTCCTTCCTCTTCCGGGTAGACCCTGGTCTGTCTGGCTGGCGGTACCGGTTGCGTTTATTACTGCGTATCCTACCTATACAGGTCATAATCCATGGTTTTGAAAACATTTTAAGAAACCTAATTTTCAACTTCTTGTCTATAAATAGGTTTACCAAACATATTTTTTTTATTGCCTGAAACTTTTATCATTGCTAATTATACAGTCGCCCCCCTTCTAACTTCTGAACCATTTAGTATGTTTTGATCAAACCTGGAACGTTAATATATGACCAAGGTCCGCATTTTTTGACATATCTATGGCAGCTCTAAATGTCAAGGTCACAGCTGGGCGCCAACGCAGCCGCTACCCCCAGCCAGACAGCCGAGGATCTACCCGAAAGAGGAGGGAGAACAACATATCAAAAAATCAGCCAACCTAAAATTCTGGTTTTCCTGACGTTGCTACCTTCCAGAATAATATGAAAAATAAAAAAAAATAAATGGGAAAAATATTATTATGCCTTAATACTTATTTATTTAATTAACCCTTATGCATGTCAGAGGTATCAAAATTAAAAAAAAATATATATAAAAATAAATTTATTGGAACATTAAAATAATAAAAAAATACAGGTATATTTATTTATATTATATATACTGCATTTTAATATTTGATTTGACGACCAAGGGGACATACTTAGGCAAAAACTAAGGCAGGAAAATATTTCTCTTTGTCATTCAAAACCTGGGAAACGTACTGTGCAATATTATTTTTTCTAATGTGACCAAAAGTCATACTAAACAAAAAGTCATTAAGTGGATGTATATTATATTACAAACTGCAACGATTTGCATGTAGATGTTCTTTTACAATCTAGAAAGAAATTTAAATTTAAAAATTGCCTATTAATTTTCTGATCATTAACTCTGATAGTTATTATTTTTGTGTACTTCAATTAGTAGAATGCCCGAATTATTAATAGTTGAGAAGTATATGCAAAAACAAACTTCATAAAACTCATCATAGGATCCGTAAAACATAGTTTCTTTCGTTGCTATGCTTAAACACTAAGCCGTGATTTAGTTACATTTATTTATTTTATTTATTAACGGTATACACCATTTTACAATATTTTTTTAATTTTTCAATCCCTACACATCCCAAGTTTCAGCATTATCTCAAAATAGGCAGTTTTTTTACCTAATTTTTGGTCACCTTTGTTAGTCAATATTTAAAAACTACTTGCTCTTGCTAATAAGATTAAACCACTATAATATTTTAAATAAGATTTTTTTTTCAGGCATCAATTTCTGGACCAGCTAGCGATTTGTTGATGAAACCAGCAGTTATTCTAGTTTTTTTTAGAGGGCTGTGCTATAACCTAATATTTTGCATAGAATTGTTTGGTTAGAAGTTTTTAGGTATTTAAACTTACAAAATTAGTAGCCACTTTCAGTAAAAACGAAATTTAAGAAGAATAGCATATCAATATAAAAATACATTTTTACAGCTGTATTTTGAAAGGATGATTCAATTTTAAAATAATTTCTGATTGTCTGTCAATTATACACGTATCCACATGTTTTTTGACATTTTTGAGTATTTGTTATAACTAAGGGTGCATTCTACTAAGCGCTCTAAACGCTCAAAATGATTCTTCAGTCGACAGTAAAAGAGCATTTTGAGCGTTGTGAGCGCTAGTGGAACGCACCCTAAAGGGTTTATCAATAAAGCGTCAGAACTTTAAAATGTTACTGTAGCAATCAGGAGAGCGGCGGGTTTTAAGTTTTCATATGGGTGCCGTTGCTAAGTGACAAACATTTTTGAAGACACAACTTCACATTCTATTTCGTAATCAAAACAAAAACTTTCAGAATAAGCAAAAGTTGTATTTCATTCTTACCTCAAATAAAAAGTTCAAAAGCAAAAAAAAATTCTCATCCACATTCACACTTTTAAGGGAAAACATTGTTAAAATGTGTTCATTTCTCATATGATTGATATTATTGAGAATTCATTTAACTAAAAAAGTTTAAATAAATATTTTTATTTTCAAAACCTTATGTCAAAAACTTATTTTTTCAATAAAATAAAAACTATTTACACTTTACTTGTACTTACTTTGTGTCATTTTAAAGTTCTGACGTTCTTATTGATACACCCTTTAGTTAACTAATAAATAATCATTGTAATATTTTACTTTTATTTCTTTTAAACATATTGTTTTAGGTATTTTACTTTCTGCAATATATAAAAAATTGTCAATAAAAGATGTTTTCTAATTCCTTTCCTTTTCTCATTTTCGGTGTTATTCCTTACTTATTTAAGTTGTTACTGACTTACATTTAGTTCCACCGTATTTATTTTAGTTTTTGTGTATATTTTTTTTTCTCAAATTTAAATAAATTATGCTTTTCCCACCTCAAATCCTGAGCTTTTAAAATTAAACAAAAAATATTTAAATAATGAAGCTACCAACTAAACAAAGAAATTATAGGAATATTAAAAGAGAGATCTTTCGTTTGTTAACTTTATTTTACTCAAAATAATGTGGTTTTTGGTATATGCTTAAATTTAGTCAAAAACAAAATTCATCAGAAATATTACTCAAAAACTAAAATGAAAAATTAGGTGAGTATAAACAACAAATTTCAAAGAAATTTCCTAATAAATGTAATAAAAGTAAAGAAAATTTGTGTCCAGTAATAATAATTAAAAATATTCACGAACTAGTTAGTGCCAATCGGATTCATCATGGCCAGTCAGTTCGTTTAACAGTAAAGTATGTGTAAAATGGCGAATGCGCAACCGAACGTAAGGGTTGGTAAAACATCCAGTCTTCTAAAAAGTATAAAATACATATTATTTTGTATGCTAACTAGCGTAATGTATTGTCGCCAATCGTATTTCCCGTAGAAAAACTTTTCTTTTAATATTTCGACTATCCAATTTAAAACATTAGTACTCTACTTTCCAGTTTTTAATATTACAACATTTCCAAGATAGTTGACCCGTGCCTCACTTCGTTGGGCGTTAATATCTGAACTTTTGTTTAATTATAATAAAATATAGCCTATAACACTCCTGAATAGTGTAGATTTCTGATTGTGAAAGAATTTGTATGATCGGTTCAGTATTTCCGAAGATTAGCGACAACAGACAAACAAATACAAAAAAAGGTACAAACTTTACATCTTATTAGTATAGATTTCCGATTTCTAAACTTTGTCCAAGTTACATATCGAGGGCTACACCGCAGTACCTCGTAAGTAACATTATAATTATTAATTATATTCGTTTTTTAATACCCTATAACTTTTAAATATAAACTATATTTACTTGCGAAATACAGTTTAGAAATCATTGGCTTTTAATAGGATAATATTATTAAAAAAATAACTATAAAACTATAAAAATAAATCTTGTGAAAAAGCCAGAATTTTAAAAGTTCAGGCTCACAAGAAGTTTCTACAGGATCCTAGTCCAGAAAACCGACAGGCCAGCATTGAAGCAAGAAACTACTACAATCAAACAATTTCTGAAGCCAAAGACTCCTTCGACAATCGTATCAAAAACAAAGTTCTTTCTTGCTCAAATGGCAGCAAATCCTTCTGGTCCTTTGCAAAAACATAAGTAGGAATTTTTGTACCAGTTCTTTTCCACCACTAACTTTGGAAGATGAAATTATTTCTACTGCTAAAGGAAAGGCAGAACTATTTGCCAAACAATTTGCTGCCAATTCAACCCTTGACCCTCCCGTAAATTATCCAATTCTAACGGTTGCCCCAGTTCCTCATAAAATGCCCGATATTATTTTTAAAGTAAAACACATTAAGCGTATCCTTTCCTCCCTTAACACCAAGAAATCGTCTGGGCTGGACGGCATACCAGCAATCGTTTTAAAAAATGTGCTCCAGAACTTGCACCAATTTTAACTCGGCTCTTTCGAATTTCTTACGACACAGGTATCTTTCCGGAGAGCTGGAAGGCTGCACGTGTTCAACCTATTCCCAAGAAAGGATCTAAATCGCTTCCATCTAACTATAGACCAATTTCAATTCTCTCAGTTCTTTGTAAAGTAATGGAAAAATTAATTAATTCACAAATTCTTAAGTACTTAGAAAAACACAAAATTTTGCACGACAGGCAGTATGGATTTCGCCACAAAAGATCTACAGCAGATCTTCTTTCCTTCGTATCACACTGTTGGAATAAGTCTCTTGAGTTTCTAGGTGAGTCCCAGATCGTTGCTCTTGATATATCCAAAGCTTTTGACCAGGTCTGGCATGCCGCACTTCTTAATAAACTTCCCTCCTATGGTCTTTCAACTAAACTCTGTACTTGGCTCTCTAGTTATCTATCTGATCGACGTATATCAGTTATTGTGGACGGCCATTCTTCAAGTTTTCACCAAGTAAATGCTGGAGTACCTCAGGGCTCAGTTCTGGCACCAACATTGTTTCTTCTTCACATCAATGACCTTCTCTCGTCCACAACTAATTCCATTCATAGTTTCGCCGACGATAGTACCCTTCACTCCAGCTTTCAGGTCCCTAAATCCATCACTAAACCTGACTTGGAAAATAAACGCAGAGCGATGCAGATATCTCTTTCGCAGGATCTTAATTTAATATTGGATTGGGGCGCCAAAAATCTCGTCCATTTTAATGCATCCAAAACACAGTCATGTTCCTTGTCGCGAAAAGAGTCATCAAATACTCATCCTCTACTTATGAGCGGCCAAGTTCTACAGAGCAAAGACACCTTCAATCTCGTGGGCGTCACATTTGAAAGTAACCTTAACTGGCATAAACACATTGTATCTATAGCCACGGCAGCTTCAAAAAAGCTTGGATTTCTCTTTCGAGCTAAAAAGTATTTTTCCGCTTCTAATTTATACACTTTATATGTGTCCCAAATCCGACCCCCTTGGAATATTGTTCTCATATCTGGGGCATGGCGTCCCCAACAACCCTGAGCATTCTTGATTCTATTCAAAGAAGAGCTATTCGTCTCATTAATGATCCTTCACTTACAGAAAGGCTTCCCTCTCTTGCCCATCGTCGGGCTGTGGGCGATTTATCGCTTTTTATAGGTACTTCCATGGCTTCTGCTCTGAAGAATTGACCAGTATAGTTCCTCCACTCACGGTTCCCAACAGAGAAACTCGTGGTTCCGCGCGTATGCATCCATATACGGTCCAACTGGACAGGCCCCGAACTTCTCACTTTGTTCGTTCTTTTATCCCTAGAGTTTCTAGATTGTGGAACCTGCTGCCCGCAGAGGTCTTTCCTTCCCCCAAATCTTCAAGTATTTAAGTCCCGTGTCAACAAACTCCCTCTTACCTCGCTTAAGACACCCACGGTACGTTAGTATTTAGGCTTTTAGCCTTCGTGGTTTGTCCAAAGATAAAAAAAAAAAAAAAAAAAAAACCCTCCTTTTTCCAAATTATTAGTATTAAGCAGTTTTTTGTCTGTTCTCTAAAATGTATATACAAAAATACATGAGACACTTATAAATGTCTATATATAATCAATAACCCCACATTCTTAATAAAAAAACGACAAGTTTTCTTTGGCTTGGGATCCATATGTTGAAAGTTTTTATGAGCGTTTTGTGTAATAAGTTAAAAATTTCCCCTGTAAAAATAATCAGTGTTTTTCCAGGGAAACATAAAATTTTTGACGCACGACACAAAGATTTCATGAAAAACTTTCATCGGTGATCCCAAGCTTTATACTTCAATCTTTAATTATTCTGACCAATCGTTTTTGTTCTACAAATACATTTATATTTACCATATCCTCGTTATTAAAGGTAAAATTATGCAAACCCAAATCTTATTTAGGAAGGTTTTGCGAGTTTATCTAAAAATGCGTATTTTAAATGTTATATTTATTTGTATTTATTTTTTAGTACTTCGGAATGGCACGCCTCTGGCAATAAAAATATAATACGTCATCATATTGTTTGCAGCGTTGCCAACACAAAGGTATTTGTAAACAATTTTGATTTGTTTTCTTTGTCACACACGTTTGTGTTTTCATGTTTTGTATTTTAATCATTGCAACAAAACAAACGGATTTTTAGCATTGAAATAACGCGTAATGCTTCGTCTCCTGTAAAGGATAAAAGGTCATTGATTATTCTACCTATTATCAGTTTAATGAAACCCCCATAGTCGACTATAGTTCACAAGTATTTTAGTAAAGATATTAGGGTTATCCTGCTAGGAGTTATGTAATATGTTACCAATATCAAAAATTATGGTGTTGTTTTTTAGCTATTTACTGTTGAAATTATTATTAAGGCAATTATCAGAAAAAATATATGCAATATTAATAAAAAATCGGCCTGATTTATCCTGGCAAGGTGCTCTACCACCCTGGGTCTTTGGTTGAGAGCGTGTTGGATGCCGAACAGGTGGTTTGCAGTCTGAAGGGCAGCTGACTGTGGCCTTAAGTACGCTCTATGGTCTCCTGGATTGATAGATTTCAGTCTTAAGAGGATGGAGGTGAAACCATATAGTATTAACGGGCTGTGGTATGGCACTCAGTCTACCCCACAACCTTTTTTCAAAGGGTTACTCAAAAAAAAAACGTGATCCTGGAGATGTCACAGAATATCCAGGAGTTATAAAAATAACTATAACCAGCCCTTGTAAAGTCGCTGCTGGCAAGGCTCATTTGGATGAAGAATAAAATTTGATAAAGGTTTATGCAGAGAAACTTTCCAGTTCTTCCAATCACAACCAGATCGTATTATCGTCATAAGTGTGATCACCAGAATGGCAGGCGGGTGAAGGGCCTAACGAAATGGTACCACCGAACTGTAGAACCATGAGAAATACGATGAGGTGCCGGAATATGCAATGCTCAGTGGCCTTGCTTCCAACTATTCTGATATACTGCTCAACCCAAAACACAATTTTATTATAACCTTGCCCAAAGTTGGTGAGATAGACTGTTATTTCCTACTTAGTAAAATGAAACGCTACACCATTCTCCTCCGAGAAGAAAAAAATATTTGGAACAAATATTTTTTTTATGTAAAAATAATGATCAAAAACAGTGTTTCATTTTAAGCGCATTAGTTTGGTATCTTCGCGTACCGGGCGGCCATAAGGGCGTCTCATTCAGAAAAGTCACGATAGGTAAAGTCACAATCGGGAAAACTCAATAATCAAGAGGGTCCACTAAGCTCAAAAGTACAGTAGGAAAATTATTACGAAATGCCTAATTCTAACTATTTACAAAATTCAGAAAAACATATTTACATTTACTAGGTACCTATTAGCTTATTATCACTACATTATTTAAAATACTATCATCGAAAATACTATCATAAACACAGAAATGCCGAAAATAGACAGACTATAGGCATCTACTAAGCCTTTACTAATCCTTTAATAAGTTGGCCTAACATCTGATACCTACTCTATCCGAAAAATGTTTCATAATGTTTCTTAAATCTCTTAGACCTCACGTTACCTAAGAATACTTATATAAACATTGGCGCGCCTAACCTAAAAATTATCCAACCGAAACGTCGGAGTTTGATCCAAAATAGGGTTTTAAATCTTTGACATGCCAGTTACCTGCCGGTGAACCATCGTCGTTTTGTAAAGTGTAGACTAAACGAGATACTTTTTAATTACTTTATTGAGAACATATCTAGGTGCTAATTTAGCGGAAAAACCTGCTACTGCCTCTGACAATACTTTATTTCTGCGCCAAACCCTATCTCCTATCTGAAAGGATACTTCCCTTCTACGCAAATCGTAATGTGATTTGTATCGTTGATGAGCCTCATCCAATTTTTCTGTACCTCGTCAAAAATCTGTTTTAGTCCTGAAATATCATCCAGAAAATGTTCCCTACTTCCAGGATTAAGTTCTATACCAGTTGTACTTCGCAACTGACCATAGTATCGACCATCCAGGGGAATATACCGGCCAAAATTAATTAATGCTGGAGAGAAACGATGAACCTCATGCTTGGCAGTATTAATTGCTTGTTGTATTTTTGGCAACTCTTCGTCCCAATTTTTGTGTTCTTTAACATAACTACGTATCGCAGTCCCTACTGTTTTATTAGTTCGTTCAACGAAGTTACATTGGGCCGAATATTTGGGAGTAAACCATATTTTGACGTTATATCCATCAGTCAGCTTCTTAAAAGTTTTCCCGCAAACTGTGTTCCGTTATCACAAATAATTAACTGAGGTACACCAAATATTAAGAAAACTGAATTCTCCAAAAATTTGACTATGTTTACAGCAGTTGCTTCTTTCATAGGGCACAAAAGAGTATATTTAGAAAACCAACAAGTAACCACAAGTAGATAAGCATTTTTCTTCTTGGAGCGAGGCATTGGGCCCATAAGATCCACAGCTATAACTTGAAATGGATACTGGACCTGCTTTTGAACACCCATTTTGCCAAATGGTTGTGAGTTTGACATCTTTTGAGATTGGCACACCTGGCAAGATTTTATATATTTTAAAATATCTGGTCTCATTTTTGGCCAATAAAAATTTTCCTGAATTCGTGAACAAGTCTTAAAGAAACCAAAATGACCGCTTTCGGGAGGGTCATGACAGGAATTAATTATGTCTTTTCTAGCATCCTTGGGTACAACAGTTTTCCACTCGCAGATATTGCTGCTGATTGGTAAGTTGGATGGAATGTATTTAAATAAACGATTGTTTTCTACCTTAAACTGTGGGTAAGAATCTGGATCGTCTAAAACTTTATTTCTTAAGCTCAAATACCAAGAGTCCGTGATATTATTCGACATTTCAATAGAAGATACTTCTTGCTTGTCCTCTGGAATGTCATAAGTCGGGATTCTGGAAAGTGCATCAGGAACAGCATTAGCACTGGAGTTTCCTTTTCTATGCACCAGGTCAAAACTATATTGGCTTAACTTAACTGACCATCTTGCCAATCGTCCACATGGATCCTTTAAGTTATTTAACCAGAGAAGGCTATAATGGTCCGTTATGACACGGAATCTTGTACCCTCGACGTACATTCGGAATTTTTCTAACGAAAATATCAAAGCTAGTAGTTCTCGTTCCGTAACGGTATAGTTACGCTCAGCACGTGACAGAGAGCGGGAGCAGTAGGCGATTACTCTTTCTTCTCCATTAATTTCCTGCGTTAGGACGCCTCCTAAACCAACGTTACTGGCATCACACTGGATTGTAAACATTTCATTAAAATCTGGCGAGCGTAGAACCGGTGCCTCAACTAGGGCATTTTTAATATTAATAAAAGCTTTCTCAGCCTCAGGATTCCAGGAAATTTCCTGTTTTTTCTTCTTTCCTTTTAAAAGGTCGTTGATTGGGGCAACTAAGGACGAAAAGTCTTTAATAAATCGTCTATACCAACTACAAAGACCGATAAATCTTTTTATCTCAGTAGTGTTAGTAGGCCTAGGATAGTTAACCATAGTTTCTATCTTACTAAAATCAGTCCTTAGACCTTGACCGTCAATAATGTATCCTAAATATTTAAGACTGGATTTAAAAAAGTGACACTTTTCAAGGTTAATTGTTAAGTTTGCATCCTGTAAAATATCCCTGACCTCGTTTAGTAGCCGAATGTGCTCTTGAAAAGTAGAAGAAATTATTATAATATCATCCAAATACGTAAAGATATGTGGTTCATATTTAGGACCAAACAATGCATCAACAAGTCGTTGCTGCGTTTGTGCACTATTGCATAGTCCGAAAGGTACCACCCTGAATTGAAAAAGTCCTCTTCCTGGAACGGTAAACGCTGTCTTTTCTCTAGAAGCGGGGTCCAAAGGTATTTGCCAAAAGGCTCGACGTAAATCAATACTGGAAATGAAATTAGATTCTTTTAGTGAAGACAATATTCTGTCTACCCGAGGAAGTGGATAACTATCATGTTTAATTATTTCATTAAGTTTTCGTCCATCGTAGCAAAATCTATATTCATTATTGGATTTTTTCACCAGAAGGACTGGGCTATTCCATGGACTTTGTGACGGCTCCACCACCTTCAGCCTTAACATTTCGTCCAATTCAGAATTTAAAATTTTTAACATATACGGGCTCATCAAATATTGCCGATGTTTAAACGGTTTGGCACCTCCTGTATCTATCACCATACTAAGTTTATTGGTAAGTCCTAATCTATCTTCACTGCTTAACTTAATAAATGAATTTATTACTGATCGGGCTTCTTCCTGTTGACTAGGTGTCAACGCATCAAAGGAACACACACCATAACTAGACACAGAAAATTCATCACAAGGAAAGTTAGCACATTTATCACTTAAATCACTTTGCACATGCCACGAATTACTTTTAAAATCTATTTTAATCTGAAAACGCTCACAAAAATCACTACCAAAGATAAAAGAATGCGAAACGGAGGGCACAACAAGTGCAGGTAAAACTTGGACTACTTCACCAAGTACAAGTGGTAAGTTCACGTAACCTTTCACAATTTGTTCAGCTCCATCAGCCGTATAAACACGACTTACTTGGGATTTAATAATATTTAAATTTAAGTTTTTTATTACACAAAGGCCGTCCTTTCCTACAATTGAAGCATTTGCCCCGCTGTCCAATAATGCAACAATATTTTGATCGTATATTTTAATCGAAACATAAGGCCTATTATCGTGTATTTTTTGTATCAACACTGGTGAAATACTCTTTTCTTGTTTTATCGTAAGAATTTTTTCTGTTTTTTCCTTTTCTTTTTACTGGAGACCAAGTGTTGGCATCACAATTTTGAGGCAAACAAGCGCCAACTTCAGGTGCCTCAGTACTTAGTTTTCCGAACAATGTTTGCAATTTTTAGCGGTAAAGTTTGGTGTACCACACCTAAAGCAAAATTTCTTCTTCATTTTTAATTTACAATCTCTAAAACTGTGATTTGGAGCTTCACAATTCCAACAAACAAAAGGTTTATTTCCTTTTATCTGTTTTTTATTTTCCTTAATTTCGCTGCTTTGAGCGCACGTTTCCCTGTCATCAGAAGTGTCCTTAAAAGAGCGTCTTTTGCCAAAGTGTTTATTTTTATTATTGTATTGAGTCCTTGAGTTCTGATGAGATCCTTGAATGCTAGTGCCGTAATCAATCGCGTGATAATCTAAGCTAGATAGACCACGTGAGGATGATCCTGAAGATAAACCCAAAATATCAGTATCCTCTAAACGCTTAGCCAATCTGCTTAATTCAGAAACTGTATCTATTTCTTGCAATGCTAGTCGCTTTTGGTATTCATTCTGCAGACCACGCCTAATATATTTAACTCTTGTCACTTCCGGTGGCAGTCTGGATAAACGACTAAATAGGCTGCCCATAACCGCTATATAAAGAATCACAGGCTCTTGTCGGGACTGCTTACGTTCCCTTATTTGAGTCCATATACTGTCGTCAAGGTCAGAACCTAAGAAGTCGGTTTTTAGCTTTTGCATTAATGAATCCCAATCTTGAAGTAAGGGTTTAACGTGTCTTAGCCAAAAGATCGCTTTACCGGAAAACAGATCGCTTGCAGATTCGAATAACTCGATTTTAGTTATATGACGCGCATGCGCCATCTCTTCTATGCGTTCAATAAATGACAGTACATTTTTTGGATCACCATCAAACGTCACTCCTAGACTATGGACTGGTGTTGTTTTATAAAAATTTCCTCCTTGCGGAATGCTAACATTATGCGAAATGACAGTATTAGTTGCCGTAATAGGTTGAGTAGGAGTAGGACTACTAGTTTCCTGATCCTTAACTCTTTCATGCAGGTCTGCATCTAAATACATAATTGATGCATAAGATTCGTTTTTAAATTTTTCCTTTTCTTCGCGCATTGTATCGCTGGCTTCGATTGGTAACCGTAAAATTCGCTTCGTAAGATGTGAAATACGCGCCCTAGCTCGTAGATAGACCGAATCGGTACTTGGACCCTCAAAATCTGAAATTAATTGCTTAATAGAATCCATTGATTCAGATATTTCTTTTGTTTCCAATTCATAATTAAAGAAGAGGTCAACTAACTCTAAAACGTTCGCCTTACTTTGGCGTTCCTTATCCAATAACCGAGCTAAGATTTTTCGTTTATCATTTACCGGTTTATTGCATACTATATTACGTATACGAAGCTCATAGTTAAGTTCATCTTTTAGCAAAAGATTTGGCTTAAAACTCTCTTCCATTTTTGTGCAAAATTTGTTTAAAGATATTTAAAAAATATTCAAATAAAAATAATTAAAATTATATATATTTTTTTAACTTGGCAACGTTGCAAAATAAATTTATCAAAAGTACTAATACTTATTTTAAACCTATTTAAAATTTACAATATAATTTTAATAAAGTCTTAGAAAAAATTAATGTAAATAATTAATTTTATTGACAACAAAGAAGAAGGTTCTTTTTACCTACAAAAAACATCTTATTACTCTATTAGTCTGGCATACTCAAAGTTAAATCAAAATTTCTATAAAACGATAATAAATTATTCAAGAATAATTCTTGTCATCACACAACCTGTAAACTTATAATCCTCAAAAAATATCTTTATTTTATTGTGTCTAATTTTGTTGCTAGCAAAAGATACATTTAAATACACCTTATTGAGATATTATTCTCCTAAACGAAAAAAAAAAAAAAAATCTAACCGAATTCCAAAAACAACTTTTTGTTGCTTTGTACCTATATCAAAAAAATTGTTTGGGCATCGAACCACATTAAGTCAGCTTTCCCGTATTTACTGCAAAATGTAAAACACTGCTTGACCAAAAAATATTTTCTAAAAATTTATAAAATATCAAAAAATTTTTTACTAAATTATATATAATATAACACCATATTATTAAGAACTATTTATTTTTTATATATCTTTTGTTTTAAAATTAGCCTAAATAAAAATTATTTAAATAAATTGCCTTCCAGTTAATTTGTTTAATTTAAATTAAGACTAAAATCAGTAAAAAAATTATGGCCAGACAAATCTTTCTAACTAGTTTCATGAAATTTTTAAAACAATTTTCTAATAATTTATCGATAATTAAGAAGGTCCCACGTTGGCACGCTATTTTTATGTGACGCTATTTTTTTTGTCACACAGCTCCGGCAGCTCCTCGCCTGGTGAGCGTCGTGGATTTGCTTTTTATTTTGTAGTTATAGAGAAGTTTATTGTTATTAAATATGATGGCAATCAATTTAAATATAGCAAAAGTGTTATTAGAAAATTGTTTTTTTCCTTTTTTTTTTTTTTTAGGGCGCCACGCAATTTTTCTTAAAAGTGTAGGTTTTCAAAATTGGAGAAAATGCGAAAATCCAAATTAATAAAGTCTAATATGAAATATATTACATAAGATGTGCCTGATTATAATAGTATGATAACAAATAAATAATCAGTTAAAGAGTATAATTATAAATTAATATGTTTGGTTTTATTGTAAAAAATATATATTAATTAGTCCGGTATTCCTTACCCTGGACATGAAAAATTAATCTATTTTAAATTTTCAATTAAAATTTGCCAATTAATATCTACCTATTATCAGTTTAATAAACCCCCATAGTCGACTATAGTTCACAAGTATTTTAGTAAAGATAATAGGGTTATCTCAGCTAAGGAGTTATGTAATATGTTATATTACATAACTCTTACTAACTTACATATATATCAAAAATTATGGTGTTGTTTTTAGCTATTTACTGTTAATTATTATTAAGGCAATTATCAGAAAAATATATACAATATTAATAAAAAAATCTGGCCTGATTTATCCTGGCAAGGTGCTCTACCACCCTGGGTCTTTGGTTGAGGCGTGTTGGATGCCGAACAGGTGGTTTGCAGTCTGAAGGGCAGCTGACTGTGGCCGCTAAGTACGCTCTATGGTCTCCTGGATTGATAGATTTCAGTCTTAAGAGGATGGAGGTGAAACCATATAGTATTAACGGGCTGTGGTACTTTTTGTAACTCGAAAAGTCCTACTTACAACCCTTTTTTTCAAAGGGTTCCACTCAAAAAAAACGTGATCCTGGAGGATAATCTGAGATATCCAGGGTTATAAAATAACTATAACCAGCTATCAAAAATCACACTACACTAACAAACTCAACTGGATGAAAAATAAATTTGATCACCCCACGGGGTTTATGCGGAAAACTTTCCAGTTCTTCAATCACAACCAAGATCGTATTATCGTCATAAGTGTGATCACCAGAATGGCGGGCAGGTGGAAGAGGGCCTAACAGGAAGGGTAAACCGGAAATTTCACAAGGCAGATTCAAAATTGATTGGTCTATTTTTGGCGGTAATCTCAACGATGAATATAATTTAAGGAAAACTGCCCAAAAAATATGGCAACATGGCGAAATGGTACCACCGAACTGTAGAACCGCGAAATACGATGAGTGCCGAATATCCCAATGCTCGAGTGGCCTTGCTTCCAACCTATTCTGATATACTGCTCAACTAAACAAAATTTTATTATAACCCTTTAAAGTTGGTGAGATAGACTGTTATTTCCTACTTGGTAAAATGAAA